>CAWUFW010017808.1:0-22500 GCA_963921515.1 Calotriton arnoldi
GTCGGTCACTGCGGTTCAACGCGCACAGGGGTACAACGCGTACCCGCACACATTGAAAGCAATGGGCCGGCCGGAGGCACCGATCGGTCCATTGCGGTTCAACGCGCACAGGGGTACAACGCGTACCCGCACACATTGAATGCAATGGGCCGGCCGAGGCACCGATCGGTCCATTGCAGTTCAACGCGCACAGGGGTACAACGCGTACCGCACACATTGAATGCAATGGGCCGGCCGGAGGCACCGATCGGTCCATTGCAGTTCAACGCGCACAGGGGTACAACGCGTACCCGCACACATTGAAAGCAATGGGCCGGCCGAGGCACCGATCGGTCCATTGCGGTTCAACGCGCACAGGGGTACAACGCGTACCCGCACACATTGAAAGCAATGGGCCGGCCGGAGGCACCGATCGGTCCATTGCGGTTCAACGCATCACTGTATATGTGACTGGCATAGGTCAGCATGCCTGTCTCAGATGGACATATGCCAGCCACAGATAGCTCCCAGGGAGTGAGGGGCACACCTACATCACGACAGCCTGTCCAAACCTTATCATAAGGCATGTAAGGCTGCATTTCCTATTGTGTGTATGTTGGTGTACATGTTGTCCTGTGGGTGTCACCTGTGGGCAGCCACCCCCAGGCTGTGCACGTGTTCATGGGGACAGGATCCTGGGTGTTACGTGTACGTGACCACTGTGATGTGCAACTGTTCATATCTGTGCATGTGTCATGGTCACATTTCACAGTGGTGTTTGTGTATGTCATGTCACATACCCCGTGAGTCCCATGTGGGACGGTATGTTTGAGCCAGGGTGTCCCAGTGGCACAATAGTGATGGCCCTCCACAGTCTTTGTGCATGTAGTGTTTACAATGTCTCTGATTTCATGTGCACAATGGGAGACAGTCTCCACATCCACGTTGTGTGTGCATGGACTCTGATGTTGTGCGTGTGTGTCACAGACGTCCATGGCTGTCCTGCCATGGCAAGTGTGGCCACTACCTGTGGGGGTCATGTTTGTTTTGCTGTGGTGTACACATGATACTCCAGGTGATGCCAGTGTCCATGTGGCATTACAGGGTCCCTGGGAATGTGCCTGTCGTTGAGCTGTGGTGCCTGGGGCACATCTGTCCTCACATGTCACTGTGGGGGTGACTGTGACACAGCATCATGATATCCAATGGGCCAACCTGGGACAAATTGATGCCACCTGTAGGACCGTGTTGACAGATGTTGGCCATGTATGTACCATACATGTCGTTCCGGTACTGCACACTTCATGTAGTTGTGCCTCATGATGATGTATGTTGGGATCTTGAGTGTGTTCAATGCCGCATATGTGGGGTGACTGACGATCTTGCTTACTTCTCCTCTGCACTGCAGGGCTCCTGCTGTCCATCGGCCATTCCCAGACCTGGCAACGATGGTGGAACAGGACAGCATCCGACGGTACCGCTTCACCAGGCAGCTGATTGAGGATTTGGCAGTGCAGTTGTCCCCACATTTGCAGCCTGGCCGGCCGTATCCTACAGCGCTGACCCCCAAGGTGAAGGTGATGGCAGCCCTACACTTCTTTGCCACCGGTACCTTCCAACATACTGTGGCGTCTGCTGGTGGGATGTCACAGACCATGTTCAGCCGTGTGCTCCGCGATGTTTTGGCGGCAATGTTGCTCTTCCTGAACCGGTACATCTATTTCCCTAGACTGCGACGACTCACTGACGTGAAGAGTGACTTTTATGCCCTGGGAGGATGCCGCATGTCATTGGCTCCATTGATGGGACACATGTGGCTTTGGTACCACCACAGGCCCAGGAGCAGGCCTACAGGAACCGCAAGCACTACCACTCGGTCAATGCACTGGTGGTGTGTCTTGCAGACATGACCATCACACACGTGTGTGCCCGTTTCCCTGGTTCAGCACACGATGCCTTTGTGATGAGGAGTAGTCGCATCCCCAGGTTGATGGCACAGATGCAGAACCAGCGTGCCTGGCTTGTCGGTGTGTACTGACTTTGTGCCATTGTGTGTGATCTGATCTGTAGTATTCCGCCCACTTTTCCAAGTCAGCTAATGTGCACTTGTCTGTCCGTAGGTGACTCGGGATACCCCAACATGCCGTGGTTGCTGACACCCCTCAGGAACCCTGTGACACCTGCCCAGATGCGCTACAATGAGGCACATGGTCGGACCAGGAGAGTGATTGAGCGGACCTTTGGTCTCCTGAAGAGCCGCTTCCGCTGCCTGGACAAGACCGGAGGGTCCCTCCCATATGCCCCTGCGAAAGTGTGCAAGATTATCATCGTCTGCTGCATGCTACACAACCTGGCAGTGCGGAAGGAGTTGCCTCTCATCCAGGATGACGATGACCAACATCCGCCACCTGTGGAGGATCCTGGCCTGGACCACGATGCCAGTGACGATGATGATGATGATGATGGTGATGGTGATGTCCGCACACAGCTCATCACCAACTTCTTTAGCTGAATGTGAGTATCCTGAGGTGTCATGTGAATGATGTGAGTTGGCATGATGTATGGGTGGTGCTCTGGTGCTGTTGGAGTGTGTCCATGGGCTACTTGACAGGATGTGTGTTGCGATGTGTGGTGACAGGTGGGCTGTACTCCCCAACAGTGTTGACATGCTAACTTGGTTCTGGGTGGGTATCTTGTAACATGTATTGTGCATGAGTTTTGCTGATCTGTCCTGTACTGCATTGCTTTTGACTGTGTGTCATTTCTGTCCTTCACAGGGTACTTTCAGATTCGTTTGGTCAACTGTGTCCACCGACGACGTGATTGCACATCCAGGCTGGTAGCTGTTGTGTCCCTACAGGTGATGTGCGCCACACCCATGGACTTCCTTCCGTCTACAGTTGTTGACTGTGTGCCCGCTACCAGGTGGGGTTACCTTGCATCTGTAGTGGTTACGGCATGTTGCTACTGTGTAATAAACCTGTGCTTCACTTAGTGATGTGCGTTGTCTGTGGTCACACATTTGACTGCCATTTGCTTACTGCACCTGTGGGCTACTTGACTACAACTGGGAATGGGTGTGGTGTCTGTGCATTGCACCGTCTTCCTGGCAACATCAGTGTAGGCAATGAGTCAGATGGCCTAGGTGTGTATGTGTTGTGTACCCCTGGTGGTGTGTCGCCCTCATATGTGTCACGTTGCCTGTACTCACATGCCTGTGTTGTCCTTGCTGTTGCAGTTCGCATACACAGTGTAATTTTGCAGTTTATCATCCCCATAACAGCACCCACGTTGGAATCACGACAGAGGCAAGTATGGTGTATTAGTGTGTTTATTGTGATACATCTGTGTTAATAGTGCATAGGATGGGTTGTGCTGTACATGAATCTTGCAATCCCAAGTTCCTAGGTGAATTGAAAGTCCAGGTAGACAGGATCCCCAGTATCGGGGCCACAGTTGTCTGACACATTGTTCCAACTTGTACTCCCCATGCAATGTGTGGGAGTAGTGTTGCCATCAACAGGGTGAACAGTCTGTGCACAAAGGCGAAAATCCAGAACAGGTTCAGGCTTCCTGGGAGTTGCGCTTGGCCATCAGCCTCTCACTTTCCCCTCCTCGGACGACCCCTCTTCTTGGGGAGGGGCCTCAAGTGCAGGCTGCTGCGGTGCAGGGGACTCTCCGCCAGAGTCCTCCTCCCTCCCTGTGGCAGTTGCAGTTTGTTCTGTACCAGATGTTGTTGGCACACAGGGAGGTGTGGACTGGTTGCTGTTCATCTGGCGGAGGCATTGTAAAATGTCCCTGTGCACCGCCGTCATCTCATGTAGTACATCCCACTTGGACTCCACGCGGGACATGTGGGAGTCCACACGTGACATGTGTGACTCCACGTGGGACATGTGGGAGTCCAAGCGGGCATGATGGGCAGCCTGCTGCTGTTTGATGTCTCTGAGGAGCCCCACTACCTGGCTGAGCTCTCCGGTGCTGGACTGGTACGCATCAGCTATGCGTACCAGTTGTGGGTCTTCATGCACACCAGCAACGTCTGCAAGCAGCGACCTTCTGTCTCCCACCCCTCCCACCACCCCTGCTGACATGTGCAGTGTGTGCAGTTGCACGCACAGATGACCCTGGTCCACCTTGGGGGTTGGTGGTGGTGGTGGTGTCCATGGCCCCAGGTTGGTCCAGGGTCACTGCGCTGGTGTTGCTCCTTATTCCGTCCATGTCGGCAGGGATGGTATTCGTGGTGACAGTCGTTGGAGGGGTGGGTGCAGGGGGTGCAGCTGGTGGACCTGCTGGTGCTGCAGCTGGTGGTCCTGCTGGTGCAGCATGTTGACTTGCACCGGATGTGCCAGGTTGTTCATCGTCCGAGGAGGACAGAGGCTGTACGACGCCAGTGAGCTCGGCATCCTCTTGAGCCTGGGACTGGGACTCCTCAGCGTCTGCTGCTGTGTCCCTATCATCACCTGTTTTTGGGAGACACAAACAATGTATGTCATGTTTCTGCAGGCATCAGTGGTTGACACACCTGACAGTTGTGACTGTGCCTCGGGTGCGGGCCTGTACATTGTATTGTCCTAAGTCGTCACAGTCAGGGGTTGATATTGGTGTGGCACATTGTCCTGCATTATTTGGGCATTTCTATGTATTCTCTGGGGTGTGAACATGGTCTGCATTGATTGTGTTTGGTTGACAGCCAGACCTCCTTCCCACCCACCCACCCAGCCAGTCAGTTATCCCACCATGGAACGTGCTTGCATTGCAGGGAGTGTAAGTTGTCTCTCAGGATGTCAGTCAGTGGTGTCCTGCTGTTTGTTGGTGCACAGTTGGCAGCAGGGCCTTGTGCTCCCACAGCAGTAGCCAGTGTCAGCCATCTTGTGAGTCCTTCTCCACTCCCTGTGATGTGAGCATGGTTCAGGGTGGTGTTGATGGGACAGTTGTGAGGGTGAGCTATGTCTGTAACTACGACTCCCATCATGCTATTGCCTCCACCCCCTTCCCAGCATGCCCATGCTTCCTTCCTTTTGACTCTGCTTCCCTGTGGGGTGGGCTGGCTGTGCTGACAGGATGGCTGGGAGTGTTGTCATGGCAGTTGTTTGGCTAAGAGTCCCAAGAGTGTCCCTGTGCTTCACACAACATAACCCAGGGTGGTGGTGCTTTGTGGGATCTTGTGTTGGGATGGAGGGCATTGCATTCTACCAGGTGGGTACTGTGGAGTTTGTGTTGGGGGGTGGGGGGGTGAGGGGAGGTGCTGGTGACTATAGTCAGTGCTGCAAGTCCCCCTTCCCACCCAGCCAGCCAGATATCCCACCATGGAACGTGCTTCCATTGCAGGGAGTGTAAGTTGTCTCTCAGGATGTCAGTCAGTGGTGTCCTGCTGTTTGTTGGTGCACAGTTGGCAGCAGGGCCTTGTGCTCCCCACAGCAGTAGCCAGTGTCAGCCATCTTGTGAGTCCTTCTCCACTCCCTGTGATGTGAGCATGGTTCAGGGTGGTGTTGATGGGACAGTTGTGAGGGTGAGCTATGTCTGTAACTACGACTCCCATCATGCTATTGCCTCCAACCCCCTTCCCAGCATGCCCATGCTTCCTTCCTTTTGACTCTGCTTCCCTGTGGGGTGGGCTGGCTGTGCTGACAGGATGGCTGGGAGTGTTGTCATGGCAGTTGTTTGGCTAAGAGTCCCAAGAGTGTCCCTGTGCTTCACACAACATAACCCAGGGTGGTGGTGCTTTGTGGGATCTTGTGTTAGGATGGAGGGCATTGCATTCTACCAGGTGGGTACTGTGGAGTTTGTGTTGGGGGGGTGAGGGGAGGTGCTGGTGACTATAGTCAGTGCTGCAAGTCCCCCTTCCCACCCAGCCAGCCAGATATCCCACCATGGAACGTGCTTGCATTGCAGGGAGTGTAAGTTGTCTCTCAGGATGTCAGTCAGTGGTGTCCTGCTGTTTGTTGGTGCACAGTTGGCAGCAGGGCCTTGTGCTCCCCACAGCAGTAGCCAGTGTCAGCCATCTTGTGAGTCCTTCTCCACTCCCTGTGATGTGAGCATGGTTCAGGGTGGTGTTGATGGGACAGTTGTGAGGGTGAGCTATGTCTGTAACTACGACTCCCATCATGCTATTGCCTCCACCCCCCTTCCCAGCATGCCCATGCTTCCTTCCTTTTGACTCTGCTTCCCTGTGGGGTGGGCTGGCTGTGCTGACAGGATGGCTGGGAGTGTTGTCATGGCAGTTGTTTGGCTAAGAGTCCCAAGAGTGTCCCTGTGCTTCACACAACATAACCCAGGGTGGTGGTGCTTTGTGGGATCTTGTGTTGGGATGGAGGGCATTGCATTCTACCAGGTGGGTACTGTGGAGTTTGTGTTGGGGGAGGGGGTGAGGGGAGGTGCTGGTGACTATAGTCAGTGCTGCAAGTCCCTCTTCCCACCCAGCCAGCCAGATATCCCACCATGGAACGTGCTTGCATTGCAGGGAGTGTAAGTTGTCTCTCAGGATGTCAGTCAGTGGTGTCCTGCTGTTTGTTGGTGCACAGTTGGCAGCAGGGCCTTGTGCTCCCCCAGCAGTAGCCAGTGTCAGCCATCTTGTTAGTCCTTCTCCACTCCCTGTGATTTGAGCATGGTTCAGGGTGGTGTTGATGGGACAGTTGTGGGGGGCAATATGTGTGACTGTGACTCCCATGATGCTATTGGCTACACTGACTTGGCCAGCATACACAGAATTCCTTCCTTTGAGTGGTCTTCACTGTGTGTTGGTGTTGTTGTGGTGGCTACATGTGTGGATGTGTGTGTTAGTTCTATTTGTGCCACTGCCTAGCTGTAGTTGTGGTTGTGTTTGTACATGTGTTGGCACAGTTGGATGTGACTTTTTGATGGCATGTGTTGTGTTTATCTGACTGACATACACATTTTGGGATGATTCTGTTCTAGTTGCTGTGTAATTGCTATGAGTGCATGGTTTGACTCTCCCCTTGACAGTGATGTGTGTGTTTTGTGGCAGTTTATTGTGTACATTTGTTGTGTACTCACCAGGCTCTGGGATGTCTCTCTAGTCCATATACGCTCACTGGCGGAAGGATGGCCCGCACCTTCTCCTCCCAGGGCCTGAGGTATATTGGCTTGGCAGGAGGGCCACTGCCGGTGTGTTGGCTGTTGATGTAGTCTTGCTTCAGCAGTTTCCGTACCCTCCTGCGCACGTCATACCACCTGTTCTGGATGTCGGTCCTTGTGCGCCGACATGGTGATTGTGCGTTCACCCTGTTGATGATCCTCTCCCACATCTTGGTTTTCTGCGACATGGGGGTCTGTTGGACCAATGTGCCAAACAGCTGTGGCTCTACCCTGAGGATCTCGTCTACCAGGACTTCCAATTCACAATCTAGGAACTTGTGATTCTTCTTGGGGGCATGGTGATGGGTGGTGATGGTGAGTGATGTGTGTGTTGGTGTGCAGGTGAGGGTGTGTGAGTGTGTGTTTTGCTGGGTGTATGTGAGGTAGGTATTTGTAGGTGTGCTGATGGTGTGTGGCTTGTGTGAGGGATGAGCTGTGGGTGTGTGGTTGCTTCCTCTTGGGTGTTGGCAGTGGAATGGCATTTGCAAAGGCTCATGGTAGTGATTTGTGTCCTTTATATAGGTGGAGTTGTGGGTGTGTCTTTGTTCTCTGTCCCCACCCCCCAGTATTTATTGGCTTGGTAATTGCTTGTTTGGCCTTTTTTGGTTGATTTTTCCTTTGTGCTGTTTGTGTATGTTGGAACGTTCTTGTGACCGAGTCGGACCCTGCATTGGTCTCGTGACGGTGTTTTCCATTTCGTTCACGCTGTGTTTGTGCAGTTTTCTATGCTGCGTACGCGTCGGTCACGGTGTATTGTGTTGCTTCGGCTCGGTTTTGTATGGCGTGTCGGTCGTACGGCTTGTCCTCCGTCCGACTCGGTCGTGGTTTTTCGCGCCTTGCATCGTACTTTGCGGTTTGGAGTTGGCGGGTACGATTCGGTCGGATTTGTTCCGGGTGCGTGTCGGTCGGTTGGATTCGCGTGTTTTTCCGGCCGGATTGCTATTTTCCGAGCGGCTCGGTCGGTCGGCTTGGTTTCCTAACGTGTCGGTCGGATTTATCGCGGCTTGCATCGTACTTGGCGTGTCGGGCGCCACTGGTACGTGTCGGTCGGTAATTTTTCCGGCTCCGTGTCGGTCGGTGCTTTTTCCGGCCCGAATCGGAATCGACCCCTCTGTGTCTTTACCAAATCATACTTATTCCAGAAGGCATGCTCTATTACAGGAGTCCGCAGACCCACCCAAAACAAGATAGGGTAAAACCCCAAGCCTTTGCAAGAAAAGACCGAATTACCAATTGGCCTGGCGGAACACTCGAGCGCTCCGTATCACCACTTACGAATTTTACTAAATGCAGGCATGTTCTTCCAAGTATACCCATTCAAACAAATATCATAAGGAGAAAAATCCCCACATTACCTGCCTTCACTTTTTGCAAAAAATGAATAAAATACCAAACCAAAATCTTGGCCAATCAAATCAAAAGTGCCACGTCAGTCACCTTACCAAACAGAAGTCTTCAACTCCCACCTGCTGATCTCTGGCCGACCTAATGGTCACTGCAAAAATACGCCAAAGAAAACCCCAGTTGAGACCGGCCATCATCTAGAGGGTCAAATCGGGAAAACCGGAAAATTCACGTCGGCCTGCAAAGACAAAGGTCTCCTCGTGCAGTGCGTTTCCTCAGTAAGATTTCAATTTTCCATCAAGACCACTCCTTTGGACGGCCGCGTCTCCAATGGGGCCCCACGAGTCGGGCGCCAATGGTGGAAATGTATCTTTTTAGGGGTTCACTGGTGCAGGGTCACCCTTTTGTCCACGGGTTCAAAAACCAACAAAATAGAGATCAACACTGAAGCTGGAATTCAAAATAACAATTTTATTAATTTCTCATGAGTGGAACCACGTTCAACAACATTCTCAAGTGTTGCAGAAGGTGGCACCCTGAAGTCACAGAGCACAGGCCTTATATACAGAGTTTGTTGCAGAGTAAGCATGTAGTTACAAATAGGAGGTACAAGCACACACAGGAATAACTACATTCAAACATGGGCAGATGGGAGATCACTTAGTCAGCAAAGCACAAGTGGGAGGGAGATCAGAACTGCTTACAACAGTAGAAAACAGTTAACAGTTATATCTTTAGCCAGGTGCATTCTAGCAGCTACAGGCCTTTGCTCAGCATTTTGCTTTTAGCTCAGTACAGAAGGAGTTAACTAGAGTTGATGACACAAGCAGAATAGAAGGGCAAGCAACAGTGAAGACGGAAGAATTACATAGCTAACAAAATGGATGCCACAGCCAAAATGACTGTAGCTTATGCTAACATAAAATATTACACATTTCCACATCTGCCCCATATCAAGGTGTAGCGCCCCTGGGGGGTCATTACAAGATCCCTGTGTGATATACGGTGTGTCCTTGCGCACTAGGGTCGCTGTGCCATATGCATATGAGGAATACATATGACAATGACTCTTGTGCACTCCCGAAAGACGTCTGAAGTATTCTTTGTGGCTTCTTAAAACTTAGTATATTGTCAGTGACATCCTCCTGGGTATAAAACTTAGAGCCAAAATATGTAGTCAATTGAACTACCAGTGCAATTTAGGTGTTGAGTAAGATGGGTCCCAGTGAGGACTCTTGGGGCAGTTTATTGGAAATTCTGTGGGATGGAGACATAAATAGCGTTAGGAACACTGCTTGTTTGATGATAAGAAACAATGTTGTCTACTGAAGGTCTGTTCCCTTCATGCCCATAGGTTGAAATCTGGATATTACCATACATGTGGGGCTGTTGATGTGTGAATATTTGTGACTACATATGTGCGTTGACCTGCGTGTACCAGTATGGCATTTATTCCTGGATATCTGTGTCTGCTGTAATGTGTTTATGGGTGCCTGTATGTCAGTTAATTTATGTGCTTTGGTACCTCTTAATCTGCTGGTCGATGCAGATCACTGCCTGCATGTGGCTGCTCTTTCTTTAAAGGTGCCTGGTAGGTTTATGCTCAGTACTGTGTATGGCTTGTGCGTCTGTGTGTGCGCGTCATCAGTACTATTGTGAAAAAATGACATCTTACACCTATTTTGCAGACAATGGTCATTGGAAGATGCTGTTACTGTGCACTTTCTTTAGTTCGAAGTAGCAGAGAATTGCCACTGTTTTGTTTTCATTTGGTCGTATAGTTCTTGCATTTAATTCAGGAATATATGAGAAGTGAAACACTAGTTTAGATGTTTCAAACATTATAAGGCTTTCTTCTCAATTTTAAAACGCCTTTCAGCATATGTCAAACAATAGTAGTGATCGATAAAATGCAGTAATGTATTCCTTTGGGCAACACTAACGCCATTCTCCTGGCCTATGACCCACACATTTTTACCTTACTTTTTCTTTCTCCCTAAGAGGCCAATTTCCAAAGGCTTTTTGAGTATGGCAAGTAGTGTACTCTTATATCCCTTGGTGAATTGGCCCGAAACGTCTAAATCTTTATCAGTGAAAGTAAAATGAGGGCACAGTCCTTTCTAGTTTTACTAAACGTATATGAATAATCTGCGAGTATTCCAATTTTAGATGTTTTAAGGCCAATTCACAAAGTCATGTGAGATTATGTAAAAGAAGGCTACAGGAGTACTACTTTATGTACTCCAAACTATCTTTGTTAGTAGGACTCCAAATGTCTAGTTTGTACTTACACACATCACTTTTTTCAGATTTAGCCTGATTTCAGTGTTCTTGCATCTTTCATTATTGAACTCACTGTTTTGATTTAATCCTTTGCTTCCTATTTAGTCCGTGAACCAGAACTTGTGGTTCATAGGTGAGTGCCGCCATCTGTACTACTGTATTAGAATGGACACCTTACTCCTGATCACTATGGACAAGCCAGACCTGAACATTTTAACTGCAAATCACTGATTTCAGGTGTTAGTTGAGTTCAAAGTCAATACACAGCCAACTTTTCAATATTGTTTACAAGACTCAGAGATATAAGAAAATGGTAAAAAATATTGGTTACAATGTTCTTCACAGTCCTAATTCTCCAATGAATTATTTAGACATTCTTCTCAATATGTGTTGGTCAAATCCAGAGAGACTGCTACTTTTGGGACTTTACCCTATGTCCATATGGTTGCATAATGTCAATACCTTGATCGTTTAGCCTCTGACACTCACCCCATAAACACACATGGTCTGTATTGCAGTCCTATTTGATTTTCAATTTATATTTTTCATTGCTGTTTCTTTGTACATTAACTTGGTAATGGGGATTAATTTGATCTTCTTTTTTCCTTTCTTGCTCCTGGGTGAATAAGACTTTAATATTTCTTCGTAGCTATCTTTTCCGTGCTCAGTTTTATGTACGGTTTTAATTCTGCAAATTAAATTGAATCCATCCATTACTTTGACACATTCATGTAGTAGTAGTTTCAATGTCTCTGATGAGAAATCAGGTTCAACTATATTTCTTCAGGATATGTTTAATTTAAAAATGTCATTATGCAAGTAATATTAGCAGAGCAAGGTATTTTTATCCCTGAAGGTAAACGTCAGTGCTGCTGCCCCGTCTTGGAAAAATAATGAAAGCACATACATAGTCCAATATTATTTCAGATCTTCTTACAAACATCACTTGCCCGAAGTCTGGACAGTGCCTTTTTTACCAGTCTACACCTGGGGCTACTTCAAACATAGCCCCATATTTCTCTTTGATAGCCAGTTCATCCCTGTGCATTTGAAAAATGAATCTAGGGTGTCCAATATGCCTTTCTCAAGGACTAACAATTTAAACCTATCTGGTGTGTTTTAACTCGAGCTTCTGCCTCGTCCACTGTTTAGAACTGAGAGGGTTGTGAATCTGCCTTTGTGAGCTTGCTAGCCTGTAGAGGAGTCGTGCTCAATTCAGAGTATAGAATCCTGCTGTCATTTGTATGTTATGAATGACTTTCAAAAGTCCAGTCAAAAAAGGCATAGTTTGTTTAATCGCAAGACCGAAGTAATGCTATAGCTCAATGATGGTGGACGCTACATACCATATTACATTCAAAGTCAGCTGACAGTTTCTAACCCTTGTTATGATTAATTACAGAACACGCCAATTACAATGCCTAAAGTCTCCTAGAATTGTGGAACGTGCAGTTCAGAACCTACCCAAATCTTCTACCCCCTTTCACATATTCATACTCTGTCTTCTGCATATATAGTGCAAACACAAGAAATGCACAGTTTCAGCACATTCTGCTGCTTGCTTATTGGGTTCAAATTACTGGCCAATCATTTCAACTGGAACTTACACTTATCAGTTTTTTTCATTTCCTAAGGTAACTGAGTCGAGCCCCCGCCATGCACAATGTTGTCATCAATGATGTCATTTCAGATGTTGCAGTGATGTTATCGGTAACATCATAGACCATGTCATTAGTGATGTAACATGAGGGGTATTTAGCAGTGCAGGGTGCAAGTTATAGTTAGCTTAGGGCATGAGTTATAGTTGATTGAGATAACTATAAGTGGTGAATTTAAGTGGTTTTTATTAGTTTAAAACGTTTTCACCCAACTATAATATCCCTTTAACCTTTGTTTTTTTCAGGAATTTTTCAGGTTTTTTAATGTAAAGATATTATTACCATTCCCAACCAGAACGTCATGTTAACCTTTGTGTTTTCAGGGAATGATCCTCATTTTTTGGCCCACATCCTGCCCTGTGGCCAGGCCCTGCCCAGACCCCCTGAAAGTGCCCTACCCCCCTCCCGTTGCAGGTGTCCTTCGGCAGCATGGAGGTGGGTGCAGGGCCTGGCATGCGCAGCTTGCAGTTGGTCTCGCAGGTCCGGGCCACACTCAGGCAGGTTCACTGACTTTGTCAAAGAGTCACAAACCAAAATATAAAAAGTGAGCCTAGTGACATTATCAAGGGGTGAGCATGTCAATATGTATATAAAGCAGATCTATCATCTTTGTAAAAAAATCATCAATATTTTTTAATCAAATGTATATTTCAGTAATTCACACAATGCAATGTTTAATAACAGTGATTGTTATAAAAATGTTTAATAAAGTTTTAATTAAAAATTATTTAAAAAAATGAACATGTCAGTCTTTTAACATAGCTTTTATGATAAAGACATTTTTGTGGGCTGAAAAATATTAAAAGAAAGACTCAGACATGTTGCTTTGTTTTAAAAAATAAAGCCAACATGTCTCTGACAGGTCACTCCGAAACTTTCCAGGAAGTAGCTGAAGATGATTAACTTTGTTTTTTTTTCTTGTAAAGTTTTGGTAAAGTTTCATGAAGATTTGTCAAACGGTGCAAAGCTTATTAGCAAACCAAAAAATGCCTTTCCTATGGGTCCTTTAAGTCCCAATCCACCACAGGAGTGCACTTCGAAAGCCCCCCCGGACCACATGGGAGGCACTTCAAGATTCACAGGGTGTGAGGCAGAGGTAACCAGAAGGGTCCCAACCACATCCAGTTTCCAATGGACAGCCAGGCAGTTGAAGGAAAACGCCTCTTGTACCTTGTTGTCCCCCTGTAGCTTTAACAGGAGGTCATCCTCGTGAAACTTGGAGTCCACTTCTTTGTCCTGGGTACAAGCAAGAGCAAGCCCAGTCCTTTAGGGGGTCTTCTTAGGTCACATACAGCAGGTTCAGTCCTCTCTGGATCTTCGTCCAGTCCAATATTCTGAAGTGGGTATCTGGAAATGTCACATTTATACATGGCATGAGTCAGTGGGTCGGACTGACACTTGGGCAAGCCCTAACAATGGGTTAAAAGTTCCCAGGGACAACCCTACCCACTTCGGGCATTTTCAAAACAGCAAAAGTCTTCAGCTACACTAAATATGGGCTCTGAGGGCCGGAGGTTTGTATCTGAGAGTGTACGATGGGTAATCTTAGTGTCGTCCCTTAACTGACTCTAAAATCCATTTTGGGACAGTCACTTTAGCCCCTACTAGGCTTCTGTCTCTGGGTTTATTGAACACATGTAGGGATTTCCAGCAACCAGACAGTGGATACATAAGAATTGTTTTGGCATTGTATGTAAAACCCAGCAGACCTTTCAAGCAGGATGTCATTTTCAAGCAAATTTGCCTTGGTAATATCAAAAAGGATGCTCACAGCTCCAACCTGCATACTCTGACAGGTTTAGAGGAATCATCTCTGCATATTCAGGCAGCCTATTATTTGCTCCTGGGAGGCATTTCATACCTTTTTCACGCCTATTTAAATGCTGATTACTTGCTGGCAGAAGTGGGAGAGCAAATTCAGCCTCCAGGAACCTCAGGCAGGTAAAGGGTGGCTTTCTAACAGTTACTTTCCCCTAATATTTATTAAAAATCTTAATTCACCATTGAATTGGATTTTTAATATCTATTAAAAATGGTTGTTTCATAATTTTCTTTAGCCACCCCCATTGTTAAGATACAGTATTAGGTTGTTTAATCTGTACTCTAGTTTTCTACATCGGACAGATTAGCCTGCCACAGTGAAAATTTGCTTTTGGATGCTAGTCATTGTAAGGACATGTTAACAATACATTTATACCTGTCCTACTTTTAAATACTATGCACACTGCCTTGTGGACTACAGGGCCTACATAGGGGTAACCTATTAATATTTAAAGGAAGGTTTTGACCTATCAGTAGGGTTTATTTTGATAGGTCGAATTTCAGTGTTTAAACTGCCACATGCCAGGCTACAATAGTAGGTCTGAAGCCATGTTTTATTCTGTCACTGTAGTGGTAGCACAATAGGTGCTGCAGTCCACTAGTCCACTAGTGACCTTTAAATTACAGGCCCTGGGTACATTTTGTACCAAATACTAGGAGCTTGTAATTAAATATACCAATTAGGAATATGCTAATTTAGCCATTTTTAAAGAGGGCACACAGGGACTTTACTGCTGATTAGCAGGCTAAAGGGCACAGAGTTCTAAAGCCAGCAAAATGATAGGGTCCTGCAAAATGTGAAAAATACAGGGTGACCACGCAGAAAAGGCAGATTTCCTACACCTATCAAATACAAATGTTGATAAATTGTTGCATTCAAGCTGAAAAGTAGCAGATGAAACACTAATGAGTATAAAAAGAGTAAAATAACAGAATGGTTATGTACAGTGCCAAATTAATTTTGACACTAATGGAAGACAAATTGAATTTGTGGAGCAGTGTTAAGTTTGCATGTAATTATTGTAAACCGCAATAAAACAAAAGGCTATAATTTATGGGACTCAAGCCACATCTTGGCAGTTGGACCATTTTTAGCAAATTTATGTGTGTTGGAAAGTTTTTTGCGTGTAAGTGCAGGTGAGCGTATGCAACATATAGCACAGCTACAGTGCTGAAGAGGACCTTCTCTGTGTTCTGTGAGCCTGATCTGTGGGGTGATCGTGCATTAGAAACCCAGAGGCCTATTCACAAAGGTAAATAAATACACCTGTATTGACTCGCATGTATATTTAGTATTACGACTAGGTGTAATTCTTCAAATCTTTTTTACTATTCTCCTTTGCCAAGTGTAAATTTACACCTAGGTGTAGACTTATCAGATCCATCTCTTAAAATGAGGTACTGGAACCTTCTAGAAAAGGATTTATGGCTGTAAAGTTATTGCCTACGCACGCAGAGATCTCCCTATCACAGAGTGTAAGGAAAATTATTTATGAATAGTATGCTTTAAAAAAAATTCAGTTTTTAATGTCAAACATAAATGTAAATTTGGAATATTTAAGTTTACCTAGTACTAATAAAATAAAATATTACATCACGTAACTGTATCAACATAAATGCATGTTCAATAGTTTAAATATATTAATCTAATTTATACATATTTTAAACAATAAAAAAATAATGTAACCCCCAATAACATTTCTATTTAATATGTATTCATTTTTTTAAATGTGTAATTTAAATGATTTTTAATGTTTAATATAAATAAACCTATTAATATGTGAAATACTAAAATAATTATTTAATATATAATTGTTTAATATATATACATATATATATATATATATATATATCATAACAACAAAACAACAACAACAAAAAATATATATGTTGTAGAAATGTAATTAGTTTAATATTAGTTCCTATGGAGTGTTATATTATTTCTACTTTACGTATTACAAAATGCAATATTTGGGGGTGACGGGGCTGCCACGATGGCAGCTGAATAAATGTGTTTTTAATCCCCTCTCTCCGGGCAATAATACATCTTTAAGTCCCTGACTATGACTTGGCTTAGGCGAACAGGGTTCAAAATCCCGGATTGCACGAATATGTGAAAATCAGAGCGAACACAATCTAGGGGAAACCGTTGACATTCAGCATTATGAATCATTTTGGGGGGAGAGGGCGACACAAAAATGAAAAACTGATAGAGAGAAGGGACTACACTTTACTCTGTGTTGCCTAGCCAATAGTTTTTCCATAACGTGGACTGGCACAGAGGAATGGCCATGGCTATCACAAGGAGAATTCTATCAAAGAACAAAAACACTTGGAATTTAACATAACAATAATAACAGAGGAACTAGATCTTATTATGTTTGACGAGCAAAATATAGCACTTTGTGAAAAGCTAGAAGACCTAGAAAACAGGTAAACAAGAAACAATGTTTGCATTGAGGAATACCAAAAGAATTGGAAGCAAGGATTTGGAAAGTAACGTGCAGAGATGGCCCAGATCTCAAGGGGAAAATTGACCTCGACACACCTCACAGATCTGGAAACTATAATGCAGAGTTAATGATGGCTCCGAACAGCCTGACGAGGATTCAAAAGTACAGTATAGAAGAACAGATCCTGGACATCACAAGAGAAAAAGGAGATTTCTGGATGTACCTTAGATTAATCTGCGTAAGCAGTGCTTATTCTGATCCATTTTCTAGATTGTTCTAGAGACGCAGAGATCGGTTTTCTAGACACCCTTGTACTAAGGACTCAATCAATGTGCCAACTCGAGACAGAAAACCAGTTGGACTGCAACCACTCCACAACCCCCTGAGCAATATATATGTGAGATGTGCTTCAGGTAACAAGCAATCCAATGAGATAGTACAGAGATAGCTGAGCTTTAATCCCCTTCACATTACACAGTCAAGTACACGCAAAAAGGCGGAATCAATTTGATTAATTTTAAAATTGAAACTCTTTTCTCATGCACGTGATATGAACTGTACGTACAATAAAGACAGATAAAATGGCACCAAAACATTTACCAGAAGCATAAAAAAGGTAAAACCTATTTCTGTGTACTTCTATAACAATAGTACCTCATTCTGCTATTTCTAAGTTCTTGACTAAGTCTGGTTCATCAGAAAATGAGACGTGTTTCGAGTTTCACAGATGGTTCACATCCGTATACTTGTTTGAACGATAAGGCAGGCGTTCAGTTTGAAAGCAAAGCCTGCTATTCTTATTACACAAGGGCAGCTCGGCTTGATACGCACATCAGGCAAAGGCAGACTGCCTCCTTACCCGGTAGCCTTCAATCAGAATGTGTGATACGATTAGGCACAGCTTGGCATAACCCTTCACTTTTGTGCTCTGTTTTTATGCCATTATTTCATTATTGTTCTAATTCTCAAAATAAAAAATTCGCAGAGAGCGGCCTCCTTTTGCTTATTTTCATTCTGCGAGACTGTGTTATTTCAAATAACAATAAATGAGACTCTTAGTTATCAACTTTCTAGAAACCGTTCAAAAAGCAATGACAATGTAAAACTGAACAGTCAGCTTTTAGATTAAATGGTGCTAATGTATTCAAGTAAATATGTTGCAGAACATGCAGAACAAAATAGCATCAATGAAATGTCAATTCTATTAATCACACGTATTCAGTTTTGGTTGATTGATTACCATATGTAACTCAAAAAGGGGAATACTTAGAAGAGAAAAGTCATAATAATCGCAACAATTCCATGAAGTCATGAATTTCCTCAGACCACAAAATGTCTTTTATAGATGGGGACACCTGTTCCAACTAATTTTTATCCAGAACAAACAGCAGTACCAGTTAAAACCCCTGAAGGAGGCGAAGCAAATCTTGGAAATTAAAAAGAAGGAAATCCTTTACTCTCCAGGTAGTGCAGTGTGGAACAATTAGTATGGATTGTGATATTTAATGTATGGATGTTTCAAAATTGGGTGAATTAATGTATTGGATTTGTGTTATTGAATAGTTTGGTTGACAGTGGTTTGGGTAAATGCATTGGGAATTCACATGATTGATTAAGTTTGAGGAGCTCTTTTTTTTTATGGACCTTCTTAGTGTGTATTTTGTTTTTTGACTAAGCAATCGAGTAATTTGTGATTAACAATTTATATCAGGTAGTTGAAATGTTAATTTATTAAAGATACATCAACATAAAATAGTGTGATGTACAGCATCAATAATTTTGGTACCATCCTGATGAAGCCTAAAGTGATGCGGCCGAAACTATAGATTCCTAGTCATGGATATTTTCAAAGTAGAAGGCTATAAGAGTGCTCCTCAAGATGTATTATTTTATGTGGTTTGGAATAGTGAAAAACAGAGCCCCGCATAGCACTATTGACTAACTTTTCTAAGATTTTAAATTGTCAAAGGATAAATGTAGAGTCTAATCGGGTAGTTTGTTTAATGTTTTTATGTGTTTTGATGTATCTTTTTCAAAGAATGTTTGTATGTACGTGTTTCCAAAATTATTCGAGATTTGTATTCGATTGAGTTAATAGATTTATAATACTAAAAAAATGAAGTCATTAATTTAAATCCACACATTATTTGTGATACCCAGAGCTTAAAGCAAACTATTTAATGTTATGTCATATATACTTGTTATATCGGAACACACTGCAAACCATATCTAAGCATGCGCAGAGAGAAAGGTTGGAGGACTCGACAGCCAGAACACAGAAAGCATGGGCCAACCCTGGTAGCTGTGGCTACTGAAAGAGATGGCTACTGAAAGAGAGAAAGCTAAGGCCCAAGTTAAACCACAATGTGGGCAGATTATATTGGTGTAGCATAGAGAGGGTGGTGGATGGAGTATATGGTTCCAGTTAGGACTAATAATGGACAATCCCATTAAGTCAAGAAGATTCCCTGAGACTACGATGCTGACAAAGATATGAGGGGTGAGGGGGTGGGATTATAGGAGGAGAAAGAGAGACTGAAATCAGATGGACATTAAGAGGTGTGAAAGACCTTAAGAGGTGTGAAGGGGTAATGTGCATGGAATGTGGAGGAGGTAATAAAAAGGGAAATCCAAGTGAGGTGCAGTTAATTGCGTTAAGTAATGGTTCAGAGAGATTTGATGGACTTACTACACCAGCATAAACAATGGGTCAAAGAGCACTCACAAAGCACAATGCAAAAGCAAATTCCGTGGACAGGCAAATAGGCAGGAAGGAAGATCGGGTTACCCATAAACTCATAAGTTTAAACATACGGTGACAAAACTCCCTTACTAATGGCTTCCGATTTTAAATATGTTGGACCTCATGGAAGAAGATGTTTGTCCTTTACAGGAGCCCCATTTACTTCCAAAGGTCTGTCCCAGAATGAGGTTAAAGAATTATCCCAAACAGTGCTACTCTTCCGAGGAAAAGATAGCTGGAGGAGTGGGCATTTTGCTGGGGTGGGTGCTCTCAGGAGCAGCACAGTAGGTTTGACAGGAGGAAGGGCTTTCTCTATAGTGTCGAACATCGGCGATGCGTGATATATAGTCTGCTCAGTATATGCCCCAAGTAGCACACGAGAAATTCATACAGAAAACGGTCATGATTATAATGAGCATTGGCCAAGGAACGATAATAATAGGGGCTGATTTAAATCTAGTTATGCACAACATAAAGGGCAGATCATTGCAGAGAGCAAGTCAAACACGGTCATTATCAGAGGGTGGACTTATATGGTTGCAGTAGGTAGGACTAGATATTTTGTGCACACAGCATCCCGCAGAACTAGACTATACCTTTTATGCTGCTGCCCACAAGGCATTTGCAAGGCTAGCTAATTTTAGTGACATCTTCACTTACCCAGAGGATGCAATCAACAAAGGCTGGCTTCATAGCCATCTCAGATCATGTAGATCGTATGACTTTTGAGCTGGTCCTGAGCATTGACCGATGAATGAAAAGGAAAAGAAAAAACATATTCAGCACAATAGCCGGGGATACAAATTGGCAGAGATGTGCATAAGCTAGCAGTGCAAGCAGATGACATTGTCATAGGAGCTTGCTGTCTGTACACCAAGAATTATCAGGATTCAAAATTAATTTAGCTGACGTCTCAAATCTTAAATATTTCTACCCCGAAAGAGAAAATGGCTCTTATTTGGCAGGCATTTCCCTTCCAATGGAAAAACCAACAAATCACATATTTAGTAATTCAAATTGCAAGCAAACTCAAGAAAACAGAAACGGTGAATTACAGCAGTAAGATGCAGTGTCTAAAGCAAAACACAGTCATGGCATATGGGAGGATTATCATGGTGTGGTAGAATAGGGGTAATTGAAATTACGTCACTTCACAAGATGCTATACATTTTTCAAACGCTACTGCTGCAAGCACCCAAAGGTGCTCTGGAAAATTTGCAAACTATAATAAATGATTTCATATGGACAAGGAAGAAAGGCAGATTATCCAAGTCTTTAATGCAGAAACTCTTTGGGGTTTCGGAGTTCTAGACATCAATTGCTATTTCCAAACAGCAAAACTAAGTTGTATGGTAGAGCGAGTGTGCACAGAATTTTAGAAACAATCCCTTGGATTAGGAGGGAATACTGGGATTGGGGTTTGTATTTGTCACTGGTGACTAGAGTGACGTTAGGGATTTAGGACATGATAGCAGTGTGACATGGCCTAACCAGTTCCCCATCACTCTTGATGCCTACTGTAGGAAATCTGGATTTCTCACCAAGCATAGAAAATGATTTGTTTGCGAATGGAAGATGAACGGATTTAACAATGGTGGAGAGTTTTTGGATAAGGATGGGATAAATTATTTCGAGTCCCTAAAGCGGGACTTTGATTTTCCTGATTCTGAAAGATAAAGGGAAATGAAGGTGAACCACTAATGATGAGACCACTATCCAAACATGATCTAACAGGTCATCATGAAAGACAATGATAGGAGAATGGTCTCGGAAATATATAAATTACTACAGATTGAAAAGGAACAGCGAAAACCCTAGGTATGAAGTGATTGGTGGGGGAGCTGGGAAGAAAGCTAATGAAGAGAGGGAGAAGGTACACACTGAAGTCTGTAGTACAACTATCGCTGCCTTGGTTAGAGAGACACTGACCAAGATCTCCATATATAGGTATCGTACCCGAGGTAAAAACTATGGGAATAAGACAAACTGAATTCAGATAAATGTTGGAGACAGCTTGATGAAAAGAGAACCCTATTACATTTGCTTTGGCAATGCCTAAAATTGCAGAAGTACTGAAAATAGATATTGAATGCAGTGGATGAAATGTTTGATAATTTGATAGCCAGATTCCTCATAACTCATCATTCTATGATTAGCTAACAAGCAATCTTATGGCCTGCGTTCACAAAGAAATAAGCCATCTCTCCAATTCTCTGTGCAGCGTAACAGTGCGTTACAGCAAAGTAGGGGACTGGAAATCATCTAGACTTTTGAGATTGGTTATACGAGATATGCAACATCATGAGTATAGAGAAAATTGTTCACACCATATCACAGAGGTCTCTGACCTTTAAGAAGGATCCCGCACTAATCGTACATTATCTAGCCAAAGATTTTTCTGTACTTACATGCCCCAGTTACCTCTGTGAGCACAATATCCCCAAAGAGGCAATAATTGGCACCATTGCTACAGATGCTTAAGTGGAGTAATGCATTATAATTTGCTTGATGTTGAGATTGCATTTTTGATGCTCTATAGAAACTGGAACTTCTGCCCACTATCCCAGTCAGAGAAAATATAAACCCATAAGCCCACAAACTTGTCCAACGAGAGTTCCTGTTACTATAATTCAGGCACACAGAGGCCTGCTGATGTGCAGCTCTCCAGGATTTCCAACTTGGCCAGCATACCCTCCAGGAAAGCCACAGAGAGAGAACCAACCGAAGTAAGGTACTAATAGCATCCTTCTCCCAACTGTATCTTTTATGTTCTCGTTTCTAGTGGTTGTAGAGCTTTCTTCAGACACTATATTAAGCCTAATTTAGCTGTACTCATTTTTCCTTCATTTGCAAAATCTTATACACTGTTTTATCCTCTATCTTCATTCAACCACAAACACTTATTGTTTGGAACTTCAGCCCAGTGCTCTACTCATAGCCTCACAAGTCAATTTGATCCTCCCTGCGGGCTTCCACATGAGCAGTTGTTTCTTTTAGAGACACTAGATTTTACAGTATATCCACTGATGCATAGTTTACATCTTTCTAGTGTTTTCGTGGTTTCTTTAGAATGCATTATTACTCCCTTGTCCTAAAGCTCAGAATGAACCTCTCAGTTCCT
>CAWUFW010017808.1:27500-247313 GCA_963921515.1 Calotriton arnoldi
CGCAGCAGGCCTTGCGTTGGAATCGGTGTTGTGATCTCGGACTTCGGAGATCGGTGCACTCGATGCACCGTGCGGTGATTTCTCGAGGCACGGGCAGGCGCTGCGACGATTTCTTCGGCGATGTGTCGGAAACAGGTACGGATGCGTCGTGCTTCTCGAAGTTGCGTTACTTTTCTCAGCTCCCAGCGGCAAACAGCCTCCACAGGTCCAAAACAACAGCAGGCACCTCTTAGCAGGTCAGAACTCCCAGCAAGGAAGTTCAGGGGAGCTGGTGATGAAGTCTTTGTGTCCCTGAGACTTCAGAACAGGAGGCAAGCTCAGTTTCAAGCCCTTGGAGATCTTCCTCAAGCATGGGACACAGCAAACAGCAAAGTCCTTTCTCCTTTCCTTGGCAGCAAGTAGCCACTGCAGGCCAACCCCAGTCAGCAAACAGCAGGGGCAGTATTCCTCCTCAGCTTCTCTGGCTCTTCTCCTTGGCAAAGGTTCCTCTTGATTCCCAGAAGTGATCGAAAAGTCTGGGCCCCTCTTTTTATACAGTAAATATCTTTGTTCTCTCCCGGCCCAGGGCTCTGAGCCCAGTCCAAACCAGTTCTGGGGGGCACTTTGCAAGAGCACAGCAACCTCCATTGTCAGTGTGAGCCCTGGCTCCAGACACCCCACAGGGGGGCGGAGCCATCATTGTGGAAGGCAGGAACAGCCCTATTTAGGTGCTACTCCTCCCACCACTCCAAATGCAGAACAGGCCTATTCAGCATTTTAACATTCTGAGTTCAGGCATACTAAACTTTATTTTCCTATCTGGATCCCAGGGGCAGTTATGCTTATAAGATTTTATAAGCAAACTCCCCATACTATCCTATGGGAACAGATAGCCTTACAATAGTGAAAAACGAAATTGGCAGTATTTCGCCATCAGGACATGCCACACACATCAGGGTATGTCCTACCTTTCACATACACTGCACCCTCCCACAGGGGTACCTTGGGCCTACCTTAGGGGTGCATCACATGTAAGAAAAGGGAAGGTTAAGGCCTGGAAAGTGAGTGCACTTGCCAAGTCGACATAGCAGTACTAGACTGCACACAGGCTCTGCAATGGCAGGTCTGAGTTAAGTTTACAGGCTGCTTATGTGGGTGGCACAATCAGTGCTGCAGGCCCACTAGCAGCATTTGATTTACATGCCCTGGGCACACACAGTGCACTGTACTAGGGACTGACTAGTAAATGAAATCAGCCAATTATGGAAACACCAATCCATACATACAATTTACAGGGAGAGCATATGCACTTTAGCACTGATCAGCAGTGGTAAAGTGCCCAGAGTCATAAAACCAACAAAAACAGGTCAGAAACAGAAGGCCACAAAGCAAAAAAATCTGGGGATAAACCTGCTGTAAAAGCCAGGTCTAACAATAACGTTACTTTAAACTGTTTTTTCCAGTAAATTCTTTTTATTACACCTAACTATAACATTACTTTAACCTTTATAGGGTTCTTTTTAATGTAAAGTCATATTTAATTGCTACACGTAAATCCAACCCCTGCCTCATTAGCTTCTGGGGACCCCATCCCCAGGGCCTTATTTATTTTAAATAGGAGGGGGGCCGCTTGACTCCCTCCTCGAGCCTTATTGGGCCCTGGCGACCCCATCCCCAGGGTCTTTTTTTTTTTATTTAGGGGGAGTTGTGAGCCGCGTGGCCCACCTCCCCGAGACTTGATAGGCCCTGGGGACCCCATTCCCTGGGGCCTTTTTTTTCAATTAAAGGGGAAGGGGGCCATGCCCCCCCCAAAGCCTTTTTAGGCCCTGTGGACCCCATAAACATACATATATCTAAAAAAAAAAGGGAGGGGGCTGCGCAGCTCCCCTCTCTGAGCCTCTTTTGGCCCTGGGGATCCCATCCCCCAGGGCTGTGCATTTTTGTTAAGGGGAGAAGAGGCCCCCTCCCCGAGCCGTTATCAACCCTGGGGACTTCACCCCCCTGCGGCCACTTATTTAAATAAAGGAGAGAGGGCTGCGTGCCCCCCACCCAGAGCCTTGTTTGGCTCTGGGGCCCCCATCCCCAAGGGCCACTTTTTAAATGAAGGGAAGGAAGGCGCGCATGGCTCCCCTCCCCAGGCCGATTTTGGCCTTGGGGACTTGATGTTCTGATAGAGACTTCTAGCTACAGATTCCTTACCTTAAAATCATCCCAAGGCGTCAGACAGGATCTGCAAATGTTTCTTGAGAAGTACCCTCGCGTGCCAGTAGGTGGCGTCATTCGGCTCTGCATGGCGTCGTAGGCTGTGCCGGAAGTGATGTGCGCGGTGCCTATGTAGGTGCCACCCCAGCACGCTGATGTAATTTCTTTTCTTTCCGCGCAGATCCAGGTAGAGCTATTCTTTAGTCAATTTTTCACTAAAATTTTATTGACGTTTTGTCAAAGTTTTTTGAGGTTTTTCTTTCCTCCTGTTTTGTCAGGAATGGCATCTAAAAAGGCTGACTTCAAGACCTGTGGCTCCTGTCACCGCTCATCTTGTGTGCCTTTGGTGCCTCGAGCGTGACCATGACCATGACCCGAAGCCCTGCTCCAGTTGCCACGCCATCCACCTGAAGGCCCTGAGGGAGCGATCCCTCAAGCTCCTGGCAGCTCGACGCCACAACGATCCAGATCCTGTTGGACAGGAATGTCCCGGGAGTGTTCACAGAGTTCAAGAAGCTCGAAGTTGTCGGTCCATTCGGGTAAGCCCCGCCACAAGAAAAAGAAGTCGTCGAAGCATTCTTTGACTTCACCTCGTCCGTCAGCCAACGAGACAAGGGAGTGTCACTTGAGGCGTGGCTCAGCGCTTGAGCCAGCACCTGAGTTGACTCTGCGCCTCCCTGAGTTGACTTTGCACCTCCCTGAGTTTCCAGGAGCCGGAGCGACCCCCGCCTAATTGAGAGTTTTATAGGGCTATGCACCTCATATTTGGGTGGCCCGTTCCCTTTGGCTCACCTTCGTGCCCCACGGGTTCGGAAAGGGCCCCTATTGGATCCACGCCAGCGGCAGTTGGGCCCCAGAGATGGATCTGGATCAGCGCTGGTTGTGCCATGTTGACCATCCCCAGTGCCGGTCCTGAGACTGACGCTCCCTGCTCCGCTGGCACCTATCAGCAGTGCCATCCCCATTTAAACCCCGACTTAGACACAGAGAGGCGTCGACCGAGGAGGGGCGGGAGCCTGAGCCCTATTCTTATGGGCTAGGACTCTGGGAGAAATGAGAGGGCTCACTGAACTCTGAAGAATACCAACCTTACAATACCAACATGGACTGCTGTGAGGATTTGGTGTACGCCAGTGGACTGAATGTTTCTCCAGATACTTGCATGCTTTCTCCCCCTAAGGTGGCTACGGAGGAGGGAGCCTCATTTGTAATGGTGGTGAGGAGGGTGGCCGAGGTCTTGGACCTTAGCTTGCCCTCAGTGGCTGTCAAGACTAACATCTTGATGGAAGTGTTTCAGCCGGGAGTTTCCCACTCAGAAAAGCTTCTCCCGTTTAGTGAGGCACTTACTGATCTCCTGCTTGGGACCTGTCCAACCCCAACAAAGGGGCTACTGTGAACAGGACAATGGCCTGCCGCCACTGCCCCACTCAAGGGTTCCAAATTCCTCACCGAACACCCTACCCTGGAGAGCTTGGTGGTCCAAGCCTCCACTTCCTATGTAAATCTTGGCGCATTACCAACCACACCACAGGATCGGGAATCCAAGAGGCTGGACAACTTAGGCAAGAAAATGTTGTCTTCCATTGCGTCCGTGAACACTGCATGCCTTTTGGGCCGCTATTCTAATGCTCTGAGGGATATGGTTGCCCAGGTGCTGCCAATGGTCCTGGAGAAGGCCTGGGAGCGTGCTCTCCTAGGCTGTTGCCAACAGGAGGGATGCAGCGAAGTTCACCATTTGATGTTGACTGGACACCACTGACTCACTGGGCAGAGCGGTTTTGTAGACAGTGGCCCTAAGGTGCCATGCCTGGTTGAGGACTACTGACTTTTATGAGGTTGTCCCGATCTGGAGATGGTGCAAGGTCTCATTCAGCAGGGAGGAGAGCCTTGGTTAGATCTGTTGCCGTGTCAGCAGTTCTGTGCACTGGAGTTTCCAATGCGGCTCTTGCTCGGAGATGCTTTTTGTCTTGAGTGGAGCTAAGGCCTCCTGTATGCCTTTACGCCCATACCACTCCTGCCAAGAGTTCTCAAGAACATCAGGTACAACCAGGCTCAAGTAATCTTTGTGACTCCGGACTGGGCACAGAGAGTCTGGGATCCCGAGCTGTTGAGCATTGCCATCGGTCCTCCAATCACTGCCCTTTCGGGAGGATCTTCTATTGCAACAGCAGGGGAGGGTTCTCCACCCAGACCGGACAATGCTCCCCCTTCTTGCGTGGAGATTGAGAAGTGAAAGTTGACAGCTTTCCACCTTCTGTCCGAAGTCTGCAATGTTATTCTGGCAGCCAGGCGTACCTCCACCAAAACGGTGTACGCCCGCTGTTGGAGCACGTTTGTGGCATGGTGTACAGAGAAACAAGTTTACCTTCTTTCTGCTCCCCTTTCTCAGGTTCCCCTGTTTGTTCTTTCCCTTGCCCAGCAGGGCTCTTCTCTGGGCACTGTTAAGGGATACCTTTCTGTTATATCTGATTTTTTGCAGTTGCCTGGCCAACCTTCCCTCTTCCAATCCCCTATTTACATAGGTTTTTGAAAGGTTTGCAACACGTTTCCTTCTTCTTCCTTCATTATGTCACTCATGCCGCTCTTATACAGGTCGTTACAGCCTTGGTTCTCTTTCGCCTTGATTTTTCCAACTCTACTTACCTTGGTCTTCCACTGTTTCTACTAAAACGTCTCCAGCTGGTACAAAACCAAGCCGCGAGACTTATTTACAAACGGCCAAAATGGCAATCTGCAAGCCCCTTACTTGTAAAACTTCACTGGCTCCCTATCATTCAGCGGGCAGCCTTTAAGACAGGGTGTTTAATTTTCAAAGCCCTTCATTGTAGGAGCCCTAAATTCATCAAATGCATGATATCAAAACATGTTCCCAACCGTAATTTGCGATCAGCACATCTCCAGTTGCTAACTACCCCTACCTATAAGCTCAAACGTCAGGGAGGGTGCAGGTTTTCTTATCTGGCCCCTAGATTTTGGAATTCTCTTCCACTAGCGATTAGGTCTTGCAATAACTTATTGGGTTTCAGAAAAATGCTCAAGACATGGCTGTTCGAGCAGGCTCATGCTTAATCCGCTTCTGCCGTGACTCTGATCAGGTTTAGCGCCATGAAACCTCTGGGTGTACGTGCGCTTTAGAAATTTTTATTAACATAACATAACATGTCTAACCCCGGGCGTAGTGGGCTACGCGGAGGTCCACGGATTTGCGAAAAACTCTGTGGAACTCCGCTCCGCTACGCCACCCGCCTCCACCCCCCCTATATTAACAATTAAATCTACATTTCTTTCGAGAAATGCGCATGCGCGGGCACATGCGCAGTTTTCTCAAAGAATTACCCAGACGGCGAGGAAGAGGAGGAGGGCAGCCCGGAGACGCCGCATGCCAGGTAAGTGGTTTTAATTTACTAGAAGTAATGTAGATTTACTTGTTTATATAGGGGGGGTGGAGGCGGGGGCTGGCCAACTCCGCTCCGCAGTGTGCAGAAATTTGCCTTCTCCGCGTTCTCTGTGGAATTCGGAGGAGGCAAATCTCCGCACACTCCACGGGCGGAGCGGAGGTCTCCGCCCGGGTTTAATTATGTCTCAGTGGGACCTTAATCTGGTCCTGACGTTTCTGATGTGTGCTCCATTTGAGCCCTTAAACTCTCCTCTCGGGCTCCTTGCCATCAAGACGCCCTTCCTGGTGGCAATAACATCTGCCCGGATAGTCAGTGAGCTTCAGGCTGTGTCTTTCAAGCATCCTTATCTGAACATCTACCCAGACAAAGTGGTGCTTCATATGAGGGATTCCTTTCTTCCAAAAGTGGTCACTCCATTTCACAATGACGAAGCCATCACTCTGCCTAATTTTTACGCTCTGCCTCATTCCTCCAAGGAAGAGGAGCGACTACACCGTCTGGACCCATTAAGAGCATTGTTGTTCTACCTAAACCGCACAAGAGAGTGCCGGGTGGATGACCAACTCTTCGTATGTCGGGGCGGAGAAAGCACAGCCCGTGCAGAAGCGGACCATCCCGATGGATCGTGCTCTGTATAAAGATCTGCTAAGCATTGGCTAAAAAGCAACCCCCTGAGGGCTTGCGTGCTCATTCCACCGGAGCTAAAGGTGCAACCACTGCATTAGCACATGGGATTCCTACCCTGGACATCTGCCAGGCGGCAATGTGGGCATCCTTGCCCACGTTTACCAAGGCCTACTGCCTGGACAACCAGGACCGAAGAGATGAACACTTTGCCCGTTCGATCCTGCAGGAATTCCACATTTGAAATGATCCTCAGACCTACCTCCGGGGAGGTATTGCTTGGATATCTATTCTAAGGTAAGAAATCGGTGGCTAGAAGACTATCAGATGAACAAGTTACTTACCTTCGGTAACACCTTATCTGGTGGAGACTCTTTCTAGCTGCAAATTTCTTACCGACCCACCCATCCTCCCCAACCTGCGAACTGATTTCTAGGGACAGGGCTTTCCCCTTTCAGTGCCCTAGTATTCCCCACTAGTGTTGACTGTGCTTCATGGCTCCGCGCTTCTGGCGTGGAAAGTCGCAAAAAGTAACTGACGTCAGCACACCGACAATGCCACGCAGAGCTGTGTGACGCCACCTACGGCGCACAGGGGTTCTGCTCAAGAAAAATTTCTAGATCTAGTCTGATATCTGGGGATAATTCTAAGGTAAGGAATCTGTTGCTAGATAGCCTCTACCAGATATGGTGTTACCGAAGGTAAGTAACTTGTTCATCAGGAAGATGGGGGTCACACGGCACGCCTCCCTAGGCCTATATCTGCCCTGGAGACCCCATCCCCAGAGTCCAGCATAATGTTTAGGGGGAGGGGCAGGAATGCTGCGGTCGCCAGTAGGTAGTTATAGTTAGGACCTAGTTTCCATAGGAAGAGCGTTTTTTGTTTGACAAATCTTCACAAACTTTAAAAAATGTGTTTGCCAGCCACTTCAGCTGCTGTTTGGAAAGTTTCAGATTGATCCGTCAAGCGGGGGCTGAGAAAAAGGCAGGCCCCAAAACCGTTACCCCATGCAATTTCCCATAGGGATTTTAGACACAACTACAGCCCGAACCGCTGAACGGAATTAACCAAGTATGGCAGAAAGACAGATCTTGGTCCAGAAAAAGAGCTTTTTGTAATTTGGTGAAAATGTGTTCAGTAGTTTTGAAGGTATTAAAGTAAAAATATTATGTATATATAGAGGTGCAGATCCACTGCGGCGGATCCGCAGATCCACGCGCCAACAGCAATGCCATGATTGGCTCATCGCAACCTGAGAGGAAAGCTGCAGCAACCATTTTGTGCATCGGGACTGAGTTCCCAGAGGGGGAAATACAATTTTAAAGTGATAGAAGCGGGTCAGGGTAGAGGAACCCTGATCCCATGGGACTGATGGAGGTGTCTGTAAGGGACCCTTCATGGGCAGAAAATTGTCCAAAAAAAAAGGGTTTTTTAGTGAATGAGGGTCCGCGGTTCCACTGTATCACTTAGCGTGACCACCTGTGTGCTCAGTGGCGGATCCAGACCCCAATTAAAAAACACATACACCAACTTACAGACCTCCACACCTACTCACACACCCACTTACACACCCAAACACTCACACCCATTCACACACCCATACAGCCACTTACACACCGACTCACAGACCCACAAAACCACTCACAAACCCACTCACACCCACACATGCACTCACACACACTCATGCAACCACCCACACAACCACTCATACACCTGTATAGCCACTCACACACCCACAGCCCTTCAAAGCCACTCACACACACTCACTTACACACCCACACAACCACTCACATGCCCATACAGCTGCTCACACACCCATACAGCCGCTCACACACCCACTCACTGACCCACATAACCACTCACACACCACCTTACACACTACTCACACACCCACAAACACTCACATTCCCATACAGCCACTTGCACACCCACAAACAGACCCACAAAACCACTCACACATCCACACACTTACACACTCATATAGCCACCCACACAGTCACTCACACACCCACACAGGCAGTGGTACACTTATAGAATTTGACTTTAAAAATGACATCACTTATGACACGTTGTATGGCATCATTTATGACATCACTGATGCCATCTCAGTCTGCTTGTCCCAATTGAAAGAATAATGTTCATTCCATGAAGTACTCCATGCCCTTATTGAAGTATTTCCCACATCCTATGCTGTGGCTGGTTGTATAAGTGGTTTTACCTCTCCTCTTCCTTAGTGTTTTCTATTGACTCTTCTCTGTTGGCTTAGCCATGCTGAAAAGACTTTTGTTGCTCCTGGGTAGAGCTCATGTAATATTCTCTGACAGTTTAACCTGGCAGCCAGACCTTCTGTCATTCATTGATCTTCATATAGTATTCTCTGACTCTTACTTGTTTAAGGCTGTGTTTTCCCAGTGCTTAGTATAAGTATGGTTGAGTACTGCATGTTGCCTATGATGGTATCAGAGGAACATGTGTACCTTTCTCCAGTAGAGCCTTGAGGTCCATTGCCCTTGACAGCTGGGGAAGCTGCCTTTTTATGGCAGATTTTACAGCAGTGCAGGGCATCGCCTCATAGCCCCAGTTTTCTGTGGCCAGATTTCACTTTTCGGTGGCTGTATTAAAGTAGTTATGCCATGGGTTATTCCCGGAGGTAAAAATGGTTTTTAAAACCACTTTCATTTCATTTTCAGGAGCTCTGATTATCCAGAAGAAATACTTAGCGTGTGCGGCCATTCATTATAGTTTTTGTGATATTAGGCCGAATTCCAAGCAAACCAGTGTGTTCAGTGTGTGTGGCGGTAGCTGGAAGATTCACTTCTACCCCATGCATTGTATTTTATATAGTTCCATTCCAAGTAGGCTGGAACATGCTTGCTGGCCATAGTAAACGGTGGGCATAAGTTTTGCTTTTATCATCCTTCGAATTGCTTTGGTCGTGGGACTATGGAGCGTGGAGTTTAATTTGTATAGGGCATATATGGCTGCTTTTCCTTTTATCTTCATCTTTTGTTGATGTGTCGTAGGTTTCCCTGCGTCAATAAACCATGCGCCAAGATAATTGTAGGTCTGGACGCTGTCAATCGTCTGTGACCCTAGCCTTCTTGTATGGATGGCTACCGCAGAGTACCACTTTAGTTTTACTTGAGTTGGCCACGAGATTGCTCTTTTCATTGTATTTGTTCAGGGCATCCAGTGCCTTCTGGAGTCTTGTCTTTGTGTGCTCTAGGAGGATAAGGTCATCAGCATACTGCATTAGAAAGAGTTTTGTCCTATCCTTGGGGTTGCCAAGTTGGCTGTGTATCAGTTGAATAAAATAGGGGCAAGGACGCAGCCCTGTTTTAACCCCGCAGTCTGTTGCGAATTTTTTAGGTGGGTGATTCGCCATAGAGCTTAATGCATACCCATGTCTTGGTGTAAAGCAACATGATAGCTTTCAGCAGTTTATTTGGGATATTCCAATTTTGCAGATTCTGCCAAAGTTTATTACCGACCACTCCTTCAAACGCGGCGAAGCCGACAAAGCAAGCGAACTTGTGCAAGCTTTTGGAACTGACTGCTTGTTGACCTGTAAATATTACATCTGGCCCTTAGTCCGTAACACATTTAGGAAAGTCATTATATTTTGCATTAGTGAGTATTTTATTTTCGGCAGCACTCAAAATGATAAAACGTCTAGTACAGTTTGCATGCTTCCCAATTTTAGCAATTGAACAGTCAGCGGATTTATTAAAGAAGGTATTAGTAATGAAAGTAGTACTTTCCATAGTGAAAGCATAATCTCTAAAGAAAGGACTGTTCATTCTCACCATGTTGGATTATCTATTACCAGCCGCGCAATCTATTATCCTAACAGCAAGGATGATAAGTAATAAAGATGGATCTGACTAAGCTAGTTGTAAGATTTTTACTTGTAAAAATATAATCAAGTCTACTCTGTGGTCTATGAAGGGATATGAAAAATGAAATTTCTTTGGCATATGAATTACACATTCTCTGATCTGTGAAGTTAATGTGAAATAATCATACTTAAAGGTCTACATGTTTGGTCAGGGACCAATTTACATGTTATGTTCTTATCTAAAACAAAAATAAATACAAAATGAACACCACTGTGTCCAAATATTAATAAATATAGTATTTTTAATATGATACCGCCCTTGTCTGCTTAGCTTTTTATATATGACAGAAATTAATTAACAAAGGCGTTTTAAGGGCATATGACTGCCTTTTACAGGAATATAGAATTGTGTTCAAAACCACATTGGATACCTTGCATATCTGAAAGAGACACGTTAGTGACAGATTCCTTACCTTAGAATATCCCCAGGCGTCAGGCTGGATCCGGAAAGTTTTTGCGTAGCAGTACCCTTGCGCGTCGGTAGGCGGCGTCGTGCGGCTCCGCGTCCATCGTCGGCGTCGTGATCGCCGGGATGACGTCGCGGGCATTACTTAGACGCCGCCCCTGCGCGCTGACGTCAGTTCTTCTTTTTCCGCGCCAGTAAGCGCAGATCCGGGAAGAGCAGTGCCCTAGTCAATTTTTAACTACATTTTTTGTGAATTTTTTCACTGTTTCTTTTCGAGTCTTCATCGACTCCTAGGTGTCGTAGGGATGCCCGGCTTCAAGCCATGCGACGCCTGTGGTCGAATGATGTCGATCACAGACCCGCATCTAGAGTGTCTCTACTGTCTCGGCCGAGACCACGACACGAAGTCGTGTCCTGACTGCCGGAAACTTCACCCGACGGCTTTGCGAGAGCGGTCTCGAAAGCTCCTCGAGGTCCGGCAGTCGGCTCCGCGCCGCACCAAGCCCCGGTCCCGGGAGAGGTCGAGGGGCCGGTCGCGGAGTCCCCGCCGGTCGTCGGAGTCCAAGTCTTCGCGCTCCTCGGGTAAGTCGAAGCATAAAAAGTCTAAGAAGCATCATCGCTCTAAGACTTCGCCTCGCCGGTCTCGCGACTTGGCTGAGGCCCCTGTCGGCACCGTCCCCGCGGCCCTGGACGTGCCTGTGGAGCCGCCCCCGCATTACCCGTCCTTTCCGGGTTCGGGGGCGACTCCGGCCGAAATACAGGAATTCCTGTCGGCCATGGCCCGCCTCTTCGGGCCTCCAGGTCCCTCCGGTGCGCCTTCGGGCCCCGCGGACCCTGATGAGGTTGCTCCGGCGTCGCCGCCGACTCCGGTCCCGGCGTCGCCTGTCCCGCCAGCCTTCATCCTGGCTCCGGCCCCGGCCTCGATCCCGGCTCCGGTGGTACCGCAACCCCCATCTACGCCGGTTGACCTAACCACGCCTCCGCCTCCGCCGATGTCCCCGGTGCCGTTCCTGACGCCGTCCGGGGCTCCGGACGGCGTCGTTCCCCGGTTGTCTCCGGCTCCGGACATGGAGCCGGACCGACGTCGCTCGACGCCGGCTCCGGCGCCGATGAGACCTTGGGTCCCAAATGTCCCTCCTCCTCCATATTTTGAACAAGAGGAGGACCAGGAGAGCTGGGAGGGGTCGGAAGACCCTCTCACACAACAGTGTGAGTATGATCAGGACTGGGCTGAGGAACTTGGGGATGCCAGTGGTCTAGACACTTCCCCTGACACTGGCATGCTGTCTCCTCCCGTGGCTACGGAGGAGGGATCAAATTCCGCAACGGTGTTGCGTAGAGCAGCTGGAGCCTTGCACCTCCAATTGCCTACTGTGGCTGTCAGGACTAATCTCCTGACGGAAGTGCTTCAGCCGGCAGCTTCCTCCACGGAGACTGTGCTGCCGTTTAATGATGCACTGACTGACGTTCTTTTGGGCGCCTGGTCCAAGCCCACCACAGGGGCTCCTGTGGATAGGGACGTGGCCCGACGCCATCGCCCTGCTCCGGGCGACCCCTTGTTTCTCTCCCAACATCCCAACCCCGAGAGCTTGGTTGTCCAAGCCTCTGCCTCCCAAACCGCCTTCCCTACCGCCCCTCCGGATAGGGAATCCAAACGCCTGGACCAATTTGGGAAGAAGGCTTTTTCTTCCTCCAGTGCTGGCTTGCGGTCCGTCAACACCGCTTGCCTTTTGGGCCGATATACCCACTCCCTGTGGGATTCGGTGGCGGCTGTTTTGCCACAGTGTTCTGAGGAGGTCCAGACACTGCTTACCCGCGCCATTGCGGAAGGAAGAGATGCGGCTAAATACACCATACGTTGTGGCCTTGATACCGCCGACTCACTGGGCAGATCGCTTGCAACGACGGTGGCGCTACGTCGCCACGCCTGGCTGAGAACAACTGGTTTCTCGGGTGATGTCCAGAATACACTCATGGACATGCCCTTTGATGGAGTCGTCTTTTTGGTTCCAAAGCAGACCATGCGCTGGAGCGTTTTAAAGACTCACGGGCTACTGCCAAGTCCCTGGGCCTTTCTGTTGTACGTCCTCCGCTAACCTCTGCTTTTCGCCCCTTTCGTGGCCACGGAAGGCGCGCCCAGTCACGTCAGCTGCCCAGCCACCGGCCCGCGCAGCAAGCGTCTTCGCGTGGCCGAGGACGTGGATACCGCCGTGGCGGTTCGGGCAACCAGCGTGCGGGTCAGGCCACCACCTCCAACCCGTCCGCGGCCTCCAAGCCCTCCTAGTCCCTCCTTTCCGGTGCACAGCACGCCAGTAGGGGCAGGGTCCGCCATCACCTTCACCACTGGCGTCCCATCACCTCGGACAGGTGGGTCTTGGACATTGTCCGAAGGGGCTACTCCCTCCCCTTCGAGACCACCCCCAGCCATGCCACCTCAATTCCACCGCATGTCAGGGGATCACTTGGTGCTTCTGCAGAAGGAAGTCACGGCCCTCTTGGCCAAGAGGGCCATCGAGCATGTTCCGACCCCAGAAGTAGGATGTGGTTGCTACTCCCACTACTTTCTGGTGCCCAAAAAGGACAAGGAGGACATGCGTCCTATCTTGGACCTCCGGAACGTCAATCGCTTCCTCCGGAAGGAGAAGTTCAAGATGCTCACCCTAGCTCAGGTCTTGACTGCCCTCGACCCTGGAGACTGGTTGGTAGCGTTGGACTTGCAGGACGCTTATTTCCACATCCCCGTCCTGCCGGCCCACCGGCGTTACCTACGGTTCACGGTAGGCCCCGAGCATTTTCAGTTCACCGTGCTCCCCTTTGGCCTTACAAGTGCCCCTCGGGTGTTCACGAAAGTGATGGCGGTGGTCGCAGCTCATCTGCGCCGGGCAGGGGTTCCAGTCTTCCCCTACCTCGACGACTGGCTGCTGAAGGCGGGCTCGTCCCAGGCAGTCGTCTCCCACCTCCAGACTACGGCCCAACTCCTGCACTCGCTGGGGTTCTCCATCAATGTGCCGAAGTCGCATCTGATTCCTTCTCCACAGCTCCTTTTTATCGGAGCAGTTCTGGACACGACGCAGTTTCGGGCCTATCCTCCCGAACGGCGAGTCCGGGATATTCAGGCTATGATTCCAATCTTTCAGCCTTTATCCTGGGTTTCGGTACGGATGACCCTGAGGCTGCTGGGCCTCATGGCCTCCTGCATCCTGCTGGTCGATCATGCCAGATGGCATATGCGGGCTCTGCAGTGGGACCTGAAGTTCCAGTGGGCGCAGCACCAGGGCAACCTGTCCGATCACGTCCAGATCTCGGAGGGGCTGCAAAACAGTTGCAGTGGTGGCTCTCGAACCGGCAATGGGTCATGGGCAGATCCTCTCCCTTCCCCAGCCAGAGCACACAGTTGTGACGGACGCGTCCCTTCTGGGATGGGGCGGTCACATGGGAGAGGCGGAGATCAGAGGCCTCTGGTCTCCGGGCGGAGTCCCGGCTCCATATCAACCTTCTGGAGCTCTGGGCGATCCGACTTGCACTCAAGGCATTCCTTCCCTCTGTCAAAGGGAAGGTAGTGCAGGTGTTCACAGACAACACCACCGCCATGTGGTACTGCAACAAACAAGGCGGGGTGGGGTCGTGGACCCTCTGTCAGGAGGCTCTGCGCCTCTGGACATGGCTGGAACATCAGGGCATGTTCCTGATGGCTCAACACCTGGCAGGTTCCCTAAACGCCAGGGCGGACGAACTCAGCCGCAGGTGCATGATGGATCACGAATGGCGTCTTCACTCGGAAGTGGCGCAAGGTCTCTTTCTGCAGTGGGGAGAGCCTTGGTTAGATCTATTCGCCACCGAAGAGAACGCGCAATGTCATCAGTTCTGCGCGTTGGAATTTCCAAGGCGGCACTCGCTCGGCGACGCTTTTCGTCGCGAGTGGAGTTGCGGTCTGTTGTACGCCTTTCCGCCTATACCACTTCTACCCAGAGTGTTGAAGAAGATTCGGCGCGACCGGGCCCAAGTCATCCTTGTGGCTCCGGACTGGGCTCGAAGAGTTTGGTATCCCGAGCTACTCAGTATGAGCGTCGATCCCCGATCTGTCTGCCTCTTCGGGAGGATCTTCTGTCGCAGCAGCAGGGGACGGTCCTCCACCCCAACCTGTCCAGCCTCCACCTGCTTGCGTGGAGATTGAGCGGCGGCAGTTGATTCCTTTCGACTTGCCTCCCGAAGTTTGTGATGTGATTCTGGCAGCCAGGCGTCCCTCCACTAAGGTGGTATACGCCTGCAGGTGGAACAAGTTTGTGGCATGGTGCACAGCAAAGGCTGTGAATCCCCTTTCTGCCCCTCTTTCTGAGGTTCTTCTGTTCCTTCTTTCCCTGGCCCAACAGGGTTGTGCCCTGGGTACCATCAAGGGCTATCTTTGTGCCATCTCGGCCTTCCTCAGGCTTCCTGATCAGCCCTCCCTTTTCAAGTCCCCGTTGTTAACAGGTTTCTAAAAGGCATTACACACCTCTTCCCTCCTGTTCCGTTTGTGATGCCTCAGTGGGACTTGAACTTGGTTCTTACCTTTCTTATGTGCGCTCCCTTTGAGCCTCTACATAACTGTCCTCTTCGTCTTCTGACTCTGAAGACAGCCTTTCTGGTGGCCATCACCTCCGCTCGGCGGGTGAGTGAGCTCCAGGCTCTATCATGCAAACCTCCCTTTCTGTCTGTCCATTCAGACAAGGTTGTTCTTAGGACGCGTCCGTCCTTCTTGCCAAAGGGTGTTACTGCCTTCCACATTGGGCAGACCATCACTTTGCCCACCTTCTTTCCGCCTCCGCATCCTTCCAGAGAGGAAGAGAGGCTCCACCGTCTGGACCCAAAACGTGCGCTTTCCTTTTATATCAACCGCACACAACACTTCCGGGTGGATGACCAGCTCTTTGTTGGCTATGTGGGCGCCAAAAAGGTCGGGCGGTGCACAAGAGAACCATCTCCCGCTGGGTAACCTTGTGTATCAAAGCCTGCTATTCTTTGGCTAAGAAGGAGCCTCCTGTTGGGCTGCGTGCCCATTCCACCAGGGCAACGGCTGCTACCACGGCTTTGGGCCGCGGTGTTCCACTGCAGGATATCTGTCAGGCAGCTACGTGGGCCTCGCTGCACACGTTTACAAAGCATTACTGCCTTGACAGTCGGGTCCGGAGGGACGGCTTCTTTGGCCGTTCTGTCCTCCGGGACTTCCTTGTCTGATCTTTGTTCGCAGACCCACCACCGGGGTTGGTATTGCTGGGGTATCTATTCTAAGGTAAGGAATCTGTCACTAACGTGTCTCTTTCAGATGCACAAGTTACTAACTTGTGTAACGATATATCTGTAAGAGACAGTAGTTAGTGACAGATTCCTCACCGCCCACCCATCCTCCCCATTCTGCGAACTGATTTCTAGGGTTAAGGACATCCCTTTCAGGGCCCTAGTATTTTTCAGACACCTATGTCAGCTTCTTGCATGGCTCTGCGTTCCTGGTGCGGAAAGTCGTGTACAGAACTGACGTCAGCGCGCAGGGGCGGCGCCTAAGTACTGCCCGCGACGTCATCCCGGCGATCACGACGCCGACGACGGACGCGGAGCCGCACGACGCCGCCTATCGACGCGCAAGGGTACTGCTACGCAAAAACTTTCCGGATCCAGCCTGACGCCTGGGGATATTCTAAGGTAAGGAATCTGTCACTAACTACTGTCTCTTACAGATATATCGTTACACAAGTTAGTAACTTGTGCTTTAATAACTGAGAAACACATACTCTCAGTTTCTGCTATTGTTTTCCTTAAAGTTACTCAAGGAAATTGAAATGCAATTAATATTCTCTTTCGAATGAAAGTCAAAGAACTTCAAAGTAGAGGGTGAGAAGCACAGCCAAATCAGAAACAATCGGATTTACTGATAATAATACTTCCGAATTATATCTGCCAATCTCCATTTGGAGATTGGCAGATATAATTCGAAGTATTATTATCAATAAGTCCGATTGTTTCTGATTTGGCAGTGCTTCTCACCCTCTACTTTGAAGTTCTTTGACTTTCATTCGAAAGAGAATATTAATTGCATTTCAATTTCCTTAGTGGTTTACAAGGAGCAAAGAAATGTCCATTACATCAAAGCTTTTAAGGGACAAACTGCAGACTACTGAAAATGAATAAGTGTGGTTTTGAAAACCGTGTGCTGTGTTCTTTGGGTAACAAAAGCACAAGGCAGAAGTCTAACTTTGACTGTACTGCTCTGTTCATCTCCAGACGTTTAGAGATCAGTCTTGCAAAAATAAATTGTCTGATTGCTCTAGCTTAGTCACCAACGTGGCATCACAATTTGAACAAACTAGTTTTCCTCCTTCTAAATATTCACTGGAAGTGTAGGGGACATTTTGTGTTGCTGATTTGATGCATGGGTTCTTGAAGATGTATTTCTATATTTCCATGAAGCAAATAAGGTAGGGAAATGAGAACACATAACAAACAGCAAAACCACGTTCAGGAATTTAAACTCATCAAAACTCTTGATTTAAATACCAATAGAATGACTATCTTCAAAGATGTAGGATACTGTGTTATCACAGCTTTTCAGCAGATAATACTTAGCACCTCTATGTACTATAGCATCTTTAAAATGTCTAGAGCATTTGTATTTTATCATCAAAAACATTTTTCAGTATTTCCAATCATAAACGTACAAAGACCAATATAATACACATACATCACATAAAAGAGCTAAACAGAAGATCTCAGTTCCAAAGAATTAGCCATACAATTAAAATATAAAATGGACTTTGTACAGCTAAGGCAGAAACAGGTACAATGGGCCATCCAAAAACCTCAACAATATATATATATATATATCATAAATATATTAAAAGAGTATAAAATAGCAAGTGCTGGCATAGGATGGACCGAATAAAGCACAGAGTGAATAAAAGTATATACTTCAAATATAAAACATATATGTAGTATGTGTAGGGACTCTGAACCATAAAGTGACCATAAAACAGGACTAGCAGAAAGTTTACCAAAGTGGAGACATTACAAAACGGCCTCCAAGGCTCATTCCATCTTTTTTACATCTAATGGCCCAGCTCCGGTGGATACATTTAGACATTGCGAACACAACCTTCTGCAAGGATTGTGTGCGGAGGAGCCGTATGGCAACCTGGAGCTGTCTACAGCCAAGTTGTTTACGCAATGGAATGATCCAAGCTTTCCGCGGGCGAGCATAGGAAGGGCAATAAAAGGTCAAATGAGCCAAAATTTCCTCTACCTGCTGACAAGCTGGGCATGTGGTACTTGTGAACATTTGGGGGTTCCACTTTGCTAGTAAGGACAATAGAGGTAATGTGCCATAGCAAAATTTCAAATAGAGATCCTTTGCAGCTGGTGTGGTAATATAAGCTAAAAAGGGCTCAAATACAGGGTCAGGCTTAAAATCTAACATGGAGGAGGTAAGGGACTCTTTCAGGCATATTGCTTATTTCACTGGTGTATGTGTACGCTCAGAATGCATCCTTGAGGTTGACCATTGACAAATCGTAGATGCAGGGGAAGACCAATAATTCCCTAAGCCAAGATGGAATAAAAGCTTTTTTTACCTGGGATAGCCACTTGATTTTACCTGAGCTATCCAAGGAAACTACGTCCTCCAGAGTTCCACAATACACCTCTAAATCTTGGGAATATTTCAGCCTTCCCCAGTCTTGTAGCTGTCTGAGTTCGGCCTTGTGTGTCATTGATTCAATGTCCATATCCCATCTTAAGAGTATTAACGGGGTATTTTTTGGGAGGTTAGTTAGAGATCTGAAGAATGCATTCTCAGCCTCCGCAAGCATGGCCAAATTTGAGTTACCCCATAATTCGGCCCCTTATAGAGCACTGCCCTCAACCTACAGACCTTGAGCACAGGTGAAATACGTCTATTTCGGGAGGACTTATAGCATCTTAGGATAGCAGCAGAATGGTTAGTTAGGTTCAGGCTTCTCTTCTGAACCTGGCCAGCCATGACATAGATTTGCTTTTCCTAATTCCTAAGTAGTCACACTCGCTGACCCTATCTCGCGGGCTATCCCCCAGCATTATTGAATCCCGGAAAGATTTGTGGGGGCTAATAGCCATAAATTTTGTCTTCGAGTGATTTAGTACGAGCCCCCTATCAACACAGAATGCTTCGAACTTATTCACCAGACATTGAAGGCCTCTAGGGGTCTTCGAGATCAAAAACATTTTTTGATATGCAGCACTTATCCACCACTTCACTGGTGGAGCGTGAAGTGCGGGAATCCCCCATTCCTCATCTTCTTTGTTGGCAGGGGAGGAACTTCCCAGGGCTCATATGTGGTGTTAAAATCACTCGCTATAATAGTGGTGTCATGTGAATCGTAGGCAGTCCTATGTGCACTAAGGTCATGAATCACCGGGGTACCCCCCCTGCCACCCGATTATAATCATTGTATACATGATAGTTGCGAGCATCATTCCTGGTGATAAATATGCCCAAGAAGTCACGTGAGACTTTGTCCAGATGAGAAGGCCTCCCAAAGAGGTACCCTTTCCTGTACCACGGGCCGGAATACGATATGCTACATAGCTCGTTCTATGGGGCACATCAAGGGACCAAGTCTCCTGCAGGAGACACTAACCAAATTGGTCAATGAAGGTCCCCCAGGCTGGAGCCCTCAACTTAGCCTTGAATCCCGCTATACTCCAGGAGAGGATGTTGATAATTAGGAGGTGCAGGTGTAAGGATCACTATTTATAGCCAGAAATGCGGGATCACTGTTTAGTAGAAATTGTTGTGGGTCAAGTGGGGGGATCCCTTCTACTAGTGGTGGAGATCGAAATTACACCATCCAGTCAGTCTACCATAGATGTCCCCATTGGCTCCTCTTGGTTACCATGGATTCCCTTGCTTTGAGTAAATGGGCCACAGGGAGACAGGGGTTAAGTTTAAACCTAATGAGTGTTCCACCAACTTGTGCCCTGCGCAATTCCATGTTTACTAGACCGTCCACCAGGGATTTTGATTTAACTCGAGCCTGATGTAGTCATAGCAGCCTGATGGTTCAGTAGGGTCCTGATACTGCTTCGGCATAAAGAATGTTTGAGCGGATAACCGAGTGACTGTCATGAACAGACCGTATCTGATGTATACATTTATTTACAAGGGACTCATTTTGTTCATGCACTGACTTGGGTATAGTGGGAACCTTTACCATATATACGGGAGCTGGTGTCCCTATCAAGGCAATCTTCGCTAAATTGTAATTGCCCCTGTTTTTAACCCCCTGTTGGTCACAAACCTGCTGGGCCCACCTGTCCCAACTTTTATGGAGGGGAGCTATCGGATGCGGGGTGTTCCTTAATGTCAGGGGCATGGGCCGTGAGGGGGGAAGAGCATCAGGCACATGGAGTGTAGAAACGTGTGCTTGCTGTTTAGTAAAACTTCGATTTTTCACAATGTTCATTTGGTTTATTAGTGAAGAATACTTAGGGCAAAGCACACTTGAGGTAGGTTTGGAAGTCAATGACCCAGCCAATAATCTTAGCTCCCCAATTTCAGCTGTTAATGAGGCTAATTTAGACCTCAAGTCAGAGACCTCGGTCTGAAGGCTTTACACAACAGAGACAATATGGCTTAAATGAATCCCCCCAACCAAACTCTAATCAGTTGCTGTTAGATCCGAAGTGGTCCTTTGCAAAGTGGAGCTTGGAAGTACCTCACCAGGTTTAAATAAATCCTTTGTGGTGCCGGACTCCGAGGAAAGGGTAGCTAGGTGTGAAAATCTGTTAGCACACGTTATGATGGGAGACAATGGTACAGGCATATTCTTAGTGGTACTTGATGATTTAGATAAAATAAAAGATGGAACATTAAGTTGGATCCTCCACACCTGTGGTAATAGCGACCGGATCGTCCTGTGCCAAAGATACTTTAGTCTTGTTCTTTTTGTAGAAAAATAGCAGGGACTTTCTTAGGAGCTGGCTTACTCTGAGGGGCAGAAGTTTTGGTTCCTCCCAGAAGAGTTTCCACTTCCTCTGTAAGTATATCTATGATTTTGAGGATTATGCACTCTGCCGCATCATCAACAGAGTGGGGTGAAGCCAATTTGTGGTTTTGACCCTTTTGCCCTTCAAAGTGTCAGTAGCCTTTCGTTTCCCCATAGCAATCAAGGGTAAGAAGTCTGCCAGGCTCCTAAATAACCGGTGTTAGGGCTAAAAATATGTTCACAGAGTGCCAAAAGGAAGTTATGAATAGGTGGTGTCACCTCAGTATATTTCCATGAGGAGCATACAGAAAGAGAAGCCCCCAGTGCTGATTCGCACAGTCAACATCCAACCAGACCAAGTCAATAGATGTAACTAGTTACTCAGAGTGAGTATAAATATTTAACTCTTGCCCCGTAAAGGCAGGACGAAGCATCACGGTGGAGGGCCAAGGGGGTGGCCCTGTCCTGCCTCTTCCTGTCGCTGACTGGCGCAGGATGGGCCATGCCCTTGGCCCGGACTTTGCCCGGACTCCGCATGCGCGCTGCCCATGCAGCGGGGAAGCCGGTGACACTTTGAACGCTCGATGAAAGTCAGCCCTGCCCCCTTGCAGACTCAAGGAAATCAGTTCCCAGGCGCGTGGGGTGCTGGGGTTTGAAGTCTCTCCCCTCCAGTGACAAATGCAGCAATGATGGCAGGCACATGGGGCTCTAAGCCCCCTCGAACCTTCGTCCATCCTGCGCAGCATGGAAGCTGCTAGCGCTTTGAGCGCTTGATGAGGGTCAACTCCGTCCCCTGCAGGCTCACAGTAGTAGCGCCTCCTGGCGCATGGGGTGCTGGGGGTTTGAAGTCTCTCCCCTCCGGTGGCAAATCAGCAGTGATGGCAGGCACACTGGGCTCTAAGCCCCTCGAACCTCTGTGCGTCCCTGTATTTAGTATTCTTAATCCGCCATTTAAATCTAATGCTCATCAATTCAATTGTAGCTATATTCACTTTTGTATATGTGTCTCCTATGTTTTGAAACCATGCCCTCTTTTCACATTCATAAACTACAAACAGTGTGACCATTTTTAGGAGAATTTGTGAACATTATATGGCCAGAGTTTAAATTTGTGTCCCTCCTTGAAACCATAGATGTGTGGTGTCCTTTGTGTGTGTGACAGGCATGCTGTGTGCTGTTGTTCCCAGGGATCAATATTTGGGTGACACAGTAGTATTCCACACCATAACATTAATCTTGTGAAGATTTCTGTCATTTTTTTCTGTGGCAGTTGGAAAGCTGGTTTAGTAATGGTACTAGTTCTGTGGTATAACTGTCCCCAGTAAACTTAAAGACATTTGCAATACCCAGTGTAAAGCCTTCCTTATCTCTTCAATATGATGACAAGTTAGTGTACCAGTTGATGACTGGTTAAAAAACCTAAAAAGAACCTTTGTGCCCACCCTGCTAATTGGACAGCACTACCGTCAGAAGGGCACATTGCTTATGACTAAAGTGGGTGTCACAGTATGGCTGCCCATGTACATTTTTATTTTTTATATTATTTTTATATACTCTTGATTAACCTTTTGTAGGATACAAGATACATAGGCATTGAACCATTAGAGCTATAGCTTGCCATCATGTGGTATCTAACATGGCAATCAATAACAGTTCCCCAACAGCCCTCCCCCTTTTTTGACAGCAATCAGTTAGCACATGGAGACAAAAAAGTCTCCCGGCCATCGCCCCGTCCTGTATAATTCCCATTCCACATACTCTTTTACGTCGTGGTTGTGTCCTGTAAGTGTGTAATTTCCCCGCGGCAGACCCTGGACCACCGTCCACACCGGTGGCACAGTAAGAAGCCGTAGCCAGGCCTCTAGTCCTATATGGCAATCCCCCCCCTCCTCCGGCATCATTGAGCCGTCATTATGTTGCAGGGATTCTGCACAAACACAGAACTATGCTCAGGATTATGGGACCTTGGTGTATAGTGACTGGGTCTTCCTACCACCTTAGTACCCACGAACCCAGGACGACTAGCTATAGTTTCTCACTTGCTCTCCTACTCACTCACAGAGAAACAAATGATTAGACACCCCAGAACACAACACTCCCAGATCTCTCAGGAATCGCGGTAACAAGACACACCCTTTCGCTCGCACTCTTGTACTTGTCCACAAAAAGATCTGACAGAGACACGAAATAGTTTAAAATATTTATTTTAACTAACGTGCCCTAACATGCAGTATACGTGCTACAACAAGCAGAAAAATGCATAGCACAAATACAGTCGGCATAGCAGCAAGTCCATAAATCATAAAGGGAGATGTCATCATAAAAAGACAATGGAGCCTAACCTCCCTCCCCTTGCTTAGAAGAAGTATTCTTTTATGTTAGCAGATCTCTGGGCTTTGTCAGCAGACCCCATACCTTAGCCTATCGATGGTAGATCTACATCATAGGTGCTGTCTCGCTCTTCCCTCTGGAAAGGTCCCTCTCCAAGTGTGAGCTACCTATTCGTGTATTCTAATAAAACCCAAGTACATTTGTCCAAACAACAGCTGCATCGGTATGTTTTGTCTAAGGGCTAAGGTCTGACCAGAACAAAATAACAAGGGGCATTGTTGTTCGACCTTGCACATAATGTTCAGTCAAAATCCCAGGAACATGCAGAGAGCGAACACAACGATGAGTTCTCATGTGAAAGCAGCAATAGAAAGTATTGCAAAAAATAAAGACATGTACTAACGTGCGCAAAGGAGCAGGCAGGCCGCAACATGCTCATGCTAACTTAGTGAAGACGACAATCTCCCTATGGACCACGTGACACCCTCCCCTTGGCCAGGTCGTTAGCCCTATGCAAAGACAAAAATCAGAGGTAAGCAGAGGCAAAGCGTCAAAGTGGTATTTCAATTGAAGTAGTCATGAACCCAAAAATAAAAAATGTTATTGCAAGGTTATATTTATCATTTTGTTTTTTGCCAATTGGGCACTCAAAAACCCATCCATTCATAGTTGGTCGTTGGAGATAAAAATGTTGCGGGAAAAGCGAAATGCCATGAACTCCAAAATGTTGTTTGTCCCTTCCATATTAAAAAGGTATGCCATCCAGTTTAATAGATCGAACGAGCACACATGCTCCTCACATCCAGAGGCTGTTAGGAGCATGCCAGGGCAACCTGCGGCAACTTCGATGAACCTCCGAGCTATGAGGCACTGCGCACGGGCACAGGTACTCAAGTCTGCCATTGGTCCAAGCAGAGGATCGCACAACAGACGCCTACCCATTGCACATTCCTGATCATGGGCCTTCAAAGGACCCAATAACAGATCGTAATCCAGGGCAGCGTGTATGGTATTGGAGAGGCAGACATCCAGGGCCAATTGAAAAGGGCACCGGAGGCAGTGGAACACAGGTTGCACGCAAGTGAAGTAGGCATAATGGAAGGTCAGCCAAAGGTCGACGGCAAAGGACGTCACTGGCGTAGAACCAAAAAGCTGCCATATCCGATCACGGTACAGTTGCAACTGGACCGGGTTTGGCAGCTCCACAGATCCAGCATCCATTGCGAAGCAATAATAGGAGAACCGGCACGCCGCAAATCAATAGGAGCACCAGGGGAAACCCTCCGAAGGAGCTGGAAAAAATAGAATGAATACAGGCCGGTATTACTCCAAAAATAGTCTGAAAGGAAGAAACAAGGCCGGATCCCACTAGTTTGAAAAAGTGGGCAAGGACCTCTGTATCAGAAGCATTAAAGATTTTGTGTATTAATTCTCCAAAATGGAGTGGGAGATTAGTGTTTAGCAGCGAGTGTATCTCATTTGCGGTTATCTCCACCTGCAATACGAAGGTCTTTTGAGCTGATGTGAGAGCGACTTCTTGTTGAAACAATATCGCTTTGAGTCTGCTTAGCTTGTTGAAATCTGTTTTCAAAGTTGGAATGGAACGCCAAAGTGAACTATCTACAATCCCATGCGGGGGTGGAAACAGGACATTGCTGCTACATGTAACACGTTGTGAAACCGTTACTATATGCGGGATGCCGGCCCGTAAGCCGCAGCAATCGTGGTTATTTAAAATAAGATAACTAGCGTTAGAAAGCAAAGTTAGTGCGGGAATAATAGCTGGGACAGGGGTACCTTTTAAAAAACAAGGTAGATCTGAAAGAGACACGTTAGTGACAGATTCCTTACCTTAGAATATCCCCAGGCGTCAGGCTGGATCCGGAAAGTTTTTGCGTAGCAGTACCCTTGTGCGTCGGTAGGCGGCGTCGTGCGGTTCCGCGTCCGTCGTCGGCGTCGTGATCGCCGGGATGACGTCGCGGGCAGTACTTAGGCGCCGCCCCTGCGCGCTGACGTCAGTTCTTCTTTTCCGCGCCAGCAAGCGCAGATCCGGGAAGAGCAGTGTCCTAGTCATTTTTTGACTAACTTTTTTGGTGAATTTTTCACTGTTTTTCTTCGAATCGACTTCAAGGTGTCGTAGGGATGCCCGGGTTTAAACGTTGCGGCGCCTGTGCTCGGATGATGTCCATCACAGACCCGCATCGGGAGTGTCTCTTCTGCCTCGGCCGAGGCCACGACACGGAGTCTTGTTCCGACTGCCGGGCCCTCAACCCGAAAGCTTTGCGAGAGCGGTCTCGAAAGCTCCTCGAGGCCCGGCATTCGGCTCCGCGCAAGCCCCCGTCGCGTGAGAGGTCCAGGGGTCGATCGCGGAGTCCACACCGGTCGTCGGCATCGAAGTCTTCTTCGTCCGGTAAGTCCAAACACAAAAAGTCCAAAAAGCATCGTCGCTCTAGGACTTCGCCTCGCCGGTCTCGCGACTCGGCTGAGGCCCCTCCCGGCATTGTCCCCGCGGCCCCGGACATGCCTGTGGAGTCGCCCCCGCAATACCCGTCCTTCCCGGGTTCGGGGGCGGATCCGGCCCAAGTACAGGAATTCCTGTCGGCCATGGCCCGCCTCTTCGGGCCTCAAGGTCCCTCCGGTGCGCCTTCGGGCCCCGCGGGCCCTGATGGGGTTGCTCCGGCGTCGCCGATGGCTCCGGCCCCGGCGTCGCACGTGCCTCCAGCCTCGATCCCGGCTCCGGCTCCGGCCCCGGCCTCGATCCCGGCTCCACAACCCCCATCGACGCCGGTCGACCTAACGACACCTCCGCCGGCGCCGATGTCTCCGGTGCCGTTCTCGCCGCCGCCTGGGGCTCCGGGCGGCGTCGTCCCCCAGTTCCTTCCGGCTCCGGACATGGACTCGGACCGATGTCGCTCGACGCCGGTTCCGGCGCCGATGGGACCTTGGGTCCCAAATGTCCCTCCTCCTCCTTATTTTGAACCAGAGGAGGACCAGGAGGACTGGGAGGGGTCTGATGACCCTCTGACACAACAGTGTCAGTACGATGAGGACTGGACAGAGGGTCTAGGGGATGCCAGTGGTCTAGATACTTCCCCTGACACTGGCATGTCGTCTCCTCCCGTGGCTACGGAGGAGGGAGCCAATTTTGCAACGGTGTTGCGTAGGGCGGCTGGGGCCTTGCGTCTCCAACTCCCTACTGTGGCGGTCAAGACTAATATCTTGACAGAGGTGCTTCAGCCGGCAGCCTCCTCTTCGGAGACTGTGCTGCCGTTTAACGACGCCCTCACTGATGTTCTTTTGGGCGCCTGGTCCAAGCCCAACACAGAGGCTCCTGTGGATAGGAACGTGTCCCGACGCCATCGCCCAGCTCCGGGCGACCCCCTGTTTCTCTCTGTCCACCCCACTCCTGAGAGCTTGGTTGTCCAAGCCTCCGCTTCCCAAACCGCCTTCCCTACCGCCCCTCCGGATAGGGAATCCAAACGCCTGGATCAATTTGGGAAGAAGGGTTTTTCTTCCTCCATTGCTGGCTTGCGGTCCATCAACACCGCTTGTCTTTTGGGCCGATATACCCACTCCTTGTGGGATTCGGTGGCGAATGTTTTGCCCCAGTGTTCTGAGGAGGTCCAGACACTGCTTTCCCGCGCCATTGCGGAAGGAAGGGATGCGGCCAAATACACGATACGATGTGGCCTTGATACCGCCGACTCGCTGGGCAGGTCTATTGCAACGACGGTGGCGCTGCGACGCCACGCCTGGCTGAGAACCACTGGTTTTCAGGGGATGTCCAGAATACTCTCATGGACATGCCCTTTGATGGAGTCGGTCTTTTGGGTCCAAAGCAGACCATGCGTTGGAGCGCTTTGAGGACTCACGGGCTACTGCCAAGTCCCTGGGCCTTTCTGCTACACGCCCTCCGCTGACTTCTGCTTTTCGCCCCTATCGTGGCCACGGTAGGGGCGCCCTTCACGTCAGCAGCCCAGCCACCGGCCCACGCAGCAGGCGTCTTCGCGTGGCCGAGGACGTGGATTCCGCCGTGGCGGATCGGGCAACCAGCGTGCGGGTCAGGCCACCACCTCCAACCCGTCCGCGGCCTCCAAGCCCTCCTAGTCCCTCCTTTCAGGTGCACAGCACGCCAGTAGGGGGCAGGGTCCGCCATCACCTTCCCCACTGGCGTACCATCACCTCGGACAGGTGGGTCTTGGACATTGTCCGAAGGGGCTACTCCCTCCCCTTCGAGACCACCCCCCAGCCATGCCACCTCAATTCCACCGCATGTCAGGGGATCACTTGGTACTTCTGCAGAAGGAAGTCACGGCCCTCTTGGCCAAGAGGGCCATCGAGCATGTTCCGACCCCAGAAGTAGGGCGTGGTTGCTACCCCCACTACTTCCTGGTGCCCAAAAAGGACAAGGAGGACATGCGTCCTATCTTGGACCTCCGGAACGTCAATCGCTTCCTCCGGAAGGAGAAGTTCAAGATGCTCACCCTAGCTCAGGTCTTGACTGCCCTCGACCCTGGAGACTGGTTGGTAGCGTTGGACTTGCAGGACGCATATTTCCACATCCCCGTCCTGCCGGCCCACCGGCGTTACCTTCGGTTCACGGTAGGCCCCGAGCATTTTCAGTTCACCGTGCTCCCCTTTGGCCTTACCAGTGCCCCTCGGGTGTTCACGAAAGTGATGGCGGTGGTCGCAGCTCATCTGCGCCGGGCAGGGGTTTCAGTCTTCCCCTACCTCGACGACTGGCTGCTGAAGGCGGGCTCGCCCCAGGCAGTCGTCTCCCACCTCCAGACTACGGCCGAACTCCTGCACTCGCTGGGGTTCTCCATCAATGTGCCGAAGTCGCATCTGATTCCTTCTCCACAGCTCCTTTTCATCGGAGCAGTTCTGGACACAACGCAGTTTCGGGCCTATTCTCCCGAACGGCGAGTCCGGGATATTCAGGCTATGATTCCGATCTTTCAGCCTTTCTCCTGGGTTTCGGTACGGATGACCCTGAGGCTGCTGGGCCTCATGGCCTCCTGCATCCTGTTGGTCAATCATGCCAGATGGCATATGCGGGCTCTGCAGTGGGACCTGAAGTTCCAGTGGGCGCAGCACCAGGGCAACCTGTCTGATCACGTCCAGATCTCGGAGGGGACTGCAAAACAGTTGCAGTGGTGGCTCTCGAACCGGCAATGGGTCATGGGCAGATCCCTCTCCCTTCCCCAGCCAGAGCATACAGTTGTGACGGACGCGTCCCTTCTGGGATGGGGCGGTCACATGGGAGAGGCGGAGATCAGAGGCCTCTGGTCTCCGGCGGAGTCCCGGCTCCATATCAACCTTCTGGAGCTCCGGGCGATCCGACTTGCACTAAAGGCATTCTTTCCCTCTGTCAAAGGGAAGGTAGTGCAGGTGTTCACAGACAACACCACCGCCATGTGGTACTGCAACAAACAGGGCGGGGTGGGGTCTTGGACCCTTTGTCAGGAGGCTCTGCGCCTCTGGACATGGCTGGAACATCAGGGCATGTTCCTGATGGTTCAACACCTGGCAGGTTCCCTGAACGCCAGGGCGGACGAACTCAGCCGCGGGTGCATGATGGATCACGAATGGCGTCTTCACTCGGAAGTGGCGCAAGGACTCTTTCTACAATGGGGAGAGCCTTGGTTAGATCTATTCGCCACCGAAGAGAACGCGCAATGTCATCAGTTCTGCGCGTTGGAATTTCCAAGGCGGCACTCGCTCGGCGACGCTTTCGTCGCGAGTGGAGTTGCGGTCTGTTGTACGCCTTTCCGCCTATACCACTTCTGCCCAGAGTGTTGAAGAAGATTCGGCACGACCGGGCCCAAGTCATTCTTGTGGCTCCGGACTGGGCTCGAAGAGTTTGGTATCCCGAGCTACTCAATATGAGCGTAGATCCCCCGATCCGTCTGCCTCTTCGGGAGGATTTTCTGTCGCAGCAGCAGGGGACGGTCCTCCACCCGAACCTGTCCAGTCTACATCCGCTTGCGTGGAGATTGAGCGGCGGCAGTTTATTCCTTTCGACTTGCCTCCCGAAGTTTGTGATGTGATTCTGGCAGCCAGGCGTCCCTCCACTAAGGTGGTATACGCCTGCAGGTGGAACAAATTTGTGGCATGGTGCACAGCAAAGGCTGTGAATCCCCTTTCTGCCCCTCTTTCTGAGGTCCTTCTGTTCCTTCTCTCTCTGGCCCAACAGGGTTCTGCCCTGGGTACCATCAAGGGTTATCTTTGTGCTATCTCGGCCTTCCTCAGGCTCCCTGATCAGCCCTCCCTTTTCAAGTCCCCTGTTGTTAACAGGTTCTTAAAAGGCATTACACACCTCTTCCCTCCTGTTCCGTTTGTGATGCCTCAGTGGGACTTGAACTTGGTTCTTACCTTTTTAATGTGCGCTCCCTTTGAGCCTCTACATAACTGTCCTCTTCGTCTTCTGACTCTGAAGACAGCCTTTCTGGTGGCCATCACCTCCGCTCGGCGGGTGAGTGAGCTCCAGGCTCTATCTTGCAAACCTCCCTTTCTGTCTGTTCATCCAGACAAGGTTGTTCTTCGGACGCCTCCGTCCTTCTTGCCAAAGGTGGTTACTGCTTTCCACATTGGGCAGACCATCACTTTGCCCACCTTCTTTCCGCCTCCGCATCCTTCCAGAGAGGAAGAGAGGCTCCACCGTCTGGACCCAAAACGTGCGCTCTCCTTCTATATCGACCGCACAAAACACTTCCGGGTGGATGACCAGCTCTTTGTTGGCTACGTGGGCGCCAAAAAAGGTCGGGCGGTGCACAAGCGGACCATCTCCCGCTGGGTTACCTTGTGCATCAAGACCTGCTATTCTTTGGCTAAGAAGGAGCCTCCTGTTGGGCTGCGTGCCCATTCCACCAGGGCAACAGCTGCTACCACGGCCTTGGGCCGCGGTGTTCCGCTGCCGGTTATCTGTCAGGCAGCTACGTGGGCCTCGCTGCACACGTTTACAAAGCATTATTGCCTTGACAGTCAGGTCCGGAGGGACGGCTTCTTTGGCCGTTCTGTCCTCCAGGACTTCCTTGTCTGATCTTTGTTCGCAGACCCACCACCGGGGTTGGTATTGCTGGGGTATCTATTCTAAGGTAAGGAATCTGTCACTAACGTGTCTCTTTCAGATGCACAAGTTACTAACTTGTGTAACGATATATCTGTAAGAGACAGTAGTTAGTGACAGATTCCTACCGCCCACCCATCCTCCCCGTTCTGCGAACTGATTTCTAGGGTTAAGGACATCCCTTTCAGGGCCCTAGTATTTTTCAGACACCTATGTCAGCTTCTTGCATGGCTCTGCGTTCCTGGCGCGGAAAGTCGTGTACAGAACTGACGTCAGCGCGCAGGGGCGGCGCCTAAGTACTGCCCGCGACGTCATCCCGGCGATCACGACGCCGACGACGGACGCGGAGCCGCACGACGCCGCCTACCGACGCGCAAGGGTACTGCTACGCAAAAACTTTCCGGATCCAGCCTGACGCCTGGGGATATTCCAAGGTAAGGAATCTGTCACTAACTACTGTCTCTTACAGATATATCGTTACACAAGTTAGTAACTTGTGCATTAGGTGCCGAAACGTTGCAAGCTCTGTGCAACTTTACTTGTTTACAGACTAGGGAATGTCCTACTGTGGAATCGCAGTCCTCCCCTGTAAGGAAAACTTCCTTATCCGCGCTCTGACATCTGTAGGTGAAGGGTAACGACCACAATTCATGAATATAGGTACTGCTGAGGGGCTCAAACCTACCAACTGGATAGTGTTTCATGCAGGCTGTGAACTGAAAAAGTGAGATGGGCAGTGAAATAACCCCATGTATTAACTACACAGCTGAATCAGTCTCTGCTACGGAAAATGGTAATTGTTCTAATTGTTCAATATGTAACAATGTGTAAGTCGTGTCTTTCATTGACATTAATTTCTGTTTATCAGTTAATCCCCTTTTGTATCGCTTTGGTCGCCCTAAGTTGGCGGGGGTATGCCCAGACGTGGGTCCCTTGCTCACTTTGCCACTGGATTCAAGCAAGCCTGGCTGATGACGGCTGAAATGCCAGAAACCGGTCCTAGGATGCTTGTTTCCGGTCCAGGGAAGACATGGCTTGGCAGTTCGGGCTGGACTGTTCCCATGAGGCACAGGGTCAGACTGATTTGCATATGGCCATGTCTGAACTGGGGTGGTGGAGTGAGCTAAAGAATGATGATGGATTAAACCCAGATCAGTTGACTGGGGGTGAGTGTTTGATTGGCTCAAACGTTCCGTCCATCATCCCCTTTTGTATCGCTTTGGTCGCCCTAAGTTGGCGGGGGTATGCCCAGACGTGGGTCCCTTGCTCACTTTGCCACTGGATTCAAGCAAGCCTGGCTGATGACGGCTGAAATGCCAGAAACCGGTCCTAGGATGCTTGTTTCCGGTCCAGGGAAGACATGGCTTGGCAGTTCGGGCTGGACTGTTCCCATGAGGCACAGGGTCAGACTGATTTGCATATGGCCATGTCTGAACTGGGGTGGTGGAGTGAGCTAAAGAATGATGATGGATTAAACCCAGATCAGTTGACTGGGGGTGAGTGTTTGATTGGCTCAAACGTTCCGTCCATCATCCCCTTTTGTATCGTATCAGTTAAATTAAACAGCAAAAACAGTGCAGAAGCATTCAAATAATCCCATGGCACTTTTCCATTTTTGAGTGTTTGCAAGGTCCAAGCAAACTGCATTACAGAATGTAACTGATTTTGACCATGATACAAAACAGATACTTCATGTTGAACAATGTCAATGACAGATGACACAATATTATCTAAAGTATATATACGGGAAGACAGTGTATTAATGCTGTTTTCTACCACTGCAAGGACTTTTTCTAAAATAGCTTGGTCAATCTGGCGGAGACGCACCGCAGCTTCCATCTGCAACAGTTTCCAAAATTCATTATAAGCTGACTAAATAAAGCATTTTGTTTGAGGGGATTTCTGACCTAAAAGAGAATCAGCCAGATTGATGTCCCCTGACAAAAGAGAAAGGTGTTGTTTCACAGATGACAGTGTGGAATGTTCCAACCATTGTTAACACAATTTACATACTGTATATGTGGTAACTGTATGGGAATGTGGGAAACGTGGATCAGGTCTACTTTGTGTAAACCCTCTTGTGGTATTCAGAAAACGCAACTGGCATGCATTGGAGCTCGTCGGCTACAGTAACCAGCCCAAGGGGTCAATGTTAGAAGAATTAAGTGTGCCATTTTAAAGCATGACAACCAAATCATCAATTGTGTAGTTTGTGTGTGTTTGCCCTGCATCATAGGAAGCCAATAATGTAATGGAGGGAATATTTAGATTTTTGGTCGTGGCTGAACCAAAACAAGTAGTCTGTTGTACTGTGTCATTTAAAAATAAAATTTTAGACGGTATCAGACATGCACGATGCAAAGCTTCCATGCCCTGCACTTGCCAATCGTTAGTACCCCAAATGGATTTGAAATCAATTGTGTCCTTCCATTGCTCATAACCTTTCACGGACAAATCATTCCTGAAGGACATGGAGTAAACTAATTTAGTGTGTGTCAACATAAACTTAGTTTGGGATGGCATCTTTAATTTATAAAAATAGGACTGTGGGTCTGAAAGATTGTAACTGGAAAAATATATGAATTTACTCTGTTGAGTCTTTGAACTCCCCTGTAAAGGAGTTGGGCAATGTTCCCACTGTGTATAATTAAAAAACTGTCTCAGAGTGTTGGTCTTATGTAAAAAATGGTGGCCATAATGTTGATAACAGAATAAATCAGCATAATTTGCAGAATTCAAATACAAGTCTTCAGTGTCAAAAGCAGCATGATATTTCAAATCAGAGAACAATGAGTGAAGGGCATGAACATCCCAGTCATCGGAATGTTTGTCCGGCAAAACCACATCTCCTAAGGAAACCACGGAAAACGTATGGAATGTTCAAAATTTCGGTCAGGCCATGGATATCGTATGATACTTTATCCCAAACAATGCCATCAGCAACAGGGATCGCCGAAATGTTGACAAGGGCTTGAATTCTTTTCATTATATGTGAAGATGTATGAGGGGCCCGAACTCCGTCAACTAAGTTCACAGCAGAGCGTTTAGGTAAATAATGGCCATTAATCAGCAAGAAAAACAGTAACAAAACCAATCCACATGAAGAGGAATATCATGGTAAGCACCATCCAGATGTATGTCCAGGGCGGAACCAAGTATGTCTTTTTGAACCAGGAGAAGAAAAGACTGCTACGTGTAGGGGGTTTTGCCACAGAGGAGGACGAAGAAGATGTTTCAGAAGAAAAACTGTTACGGTCCATAAAATAACCACTGGACCCCAACTGAAATAACGGGGGTTGTGCAGCATCTGATTTTTCATGTATGGTGCTCTCAGGAATGTCCATTACAACCTCAACTCGAGGAGAAGCATACTCAATATGTGCAGTGTTGGATGTAGAAGGTAAAACAGGCAAAAAATCAATTGAAGTTTCCATCTCCCCCTCCAGTACTTGGGGAGTAGTCGAGGAACCCGAAGCCATCGGATTCAGTGAAAGATTGCGGCGTGGAATACTTGGAGGCATACTATTAGGTATCGGCCATATGGTGTAACTTGACATGTTCGATTGAAATGTAACAATTCTCCTTACGACCAGGTAAAGGAGGCAGGATCACAGTACGGGTGCCTTTTAAACGAAGGACTCTGACCGGTGCATGGAAGGATGGACCAAATTCTTTTTTGTTCTCCACTTTCTCTCGGACCAGATTTCCAACTTTAGGAAGCCAGCCAGAAAACGAAATCAGCACCGCTGGATCCGCGGAAGAGGGCAAATGAGCTTTCGCTTGTGAATCACGAGCTTTTTGTAGATCCTGTAACACAGCACAATGATTATCTACGTCAAAGGTTGCGGCAGCCGCCACAACGTCTAGACCATCAAGGTCTGGCACAAACATTTTAATGCCAAAGAGCATTTCGTATGGGGTCAGCCCACCCAGAGATCTTCTAGGGAGATTATTTAGTGCACGTTGGACTCCATATAGTTGAGTCAGCCAACCCCTGCCAGTACCTAAGACTCAAGCTGTCAAAGAATGCTTTAAGTCACGGTTCATCCGCTCCACAACTGAATTGCCCTCAGGCCGATATGCAGACGAAAATTGCACCTGCACCCCTAGCGACTTCATCGCATCCCGATAAGCCTTAGAGGCAAACGCAGGACCTTGGTCAGAATGGAAGGTGCCACAGGCAAATGTCCCGACAGACACGCAAATCTTTAATGACAGTTCGAGCGTCAGCACTACACTACGTTGCCGCACAAACCCAAAGGAATCTAGTGCATGAATCCACTGCAACCAAGATATATTTAAAAGCGGTGTCAGATGTCAAAGGACCGCAGTGATCAAGATAAATACAACCAAAGGGTTGATTTGAAATGTAAAGTTGAGTGTGAGGTGGACGGGCAACAGAAGAAGGCTTAATTTGTTGACAAATGTCACAAGAAAGTACATATTTACGTGCTTGCTGATATAAACCAGGCCACCAGAAACGTTGCTGTAAAAGAGACACTGTTGCTGTCACTCCGGCATCCGCAGAAGCTTCGCCTTCATGAGCGGCAATGGTCAAAGAAATTCTGCAGTCCTCGTTGGGAATCAGCCGATCCCCAACGGACAGGATAGTTGCAAATGGGACTTGATCGGAAGACAAGTGATATGAATAACGTGAAGGGAAACCCTGGGGAAACTCTGTTCCCTCTTTCTTCGCAGCTATAGCCGCCAACATATCATCATCAATCGACCTAGTGACTGCTGCTACTGAACAAGTGGCTACTGCAGATTTGGCTGCCTCATCAGCCAGCGAATTGCCAACAGCGTGTGCTCCCACGCGCTGATGGCCCAAAGTATGGATAGCATGTGTGAGCGGCAAACGTTCCTTAAGAGCGGCCACTCAAACCCAAACCGTTTTATGCTTTATTGCGCTACCTTTAGAATCACGGAAATCATTTTGTGTCCAGAAAAACAAGTTCTCATTGAAGGATTGTACACAGTAAAACGAATCGCACACTATAAGCGTAGGAACATCTGGATCAGCAAATTCAAGAGCCAAAACCAAAGCACGTAGCTCCACCAATTGAGCCGTGCAATCACCAGGAGAATGTGTGTGCACCAAGGAAGATTTTAAATCCCCATCAACAATTTTTCCCGCCACAATTGTGCAGGCTGCAGAATAAGCATGCTTGGAACCAATGGCTGGCTGCGCAGACCCATCAGTGTAAATAATGCATTTGTACTGATCAAGAGGAAGCAATGACAAAGGAGGACCAGAGGATAATAAATAGCTACGTATAGTACTCTTTATCCACTCTCTTGTCTTTTTTAACCATACCCCAGATCACCACGAATAAAATAACGGGTAGTAATCTGGAGGTATTTTTACATATTTCACTCACTTCATCACATTCACATTCACCTACACCTAAAACCTGCTCCACTGTAAACAGGTGTCGTAGCACAGCTGGGTAGCATTTGGCTGCCCGGCTGGGACCCGATGATGAAGCATGACACCAACCAGGTTGGTGTGTGAGGGTTTTCATAACAAACTTTGGAGGTGCCAGACATCTTAATGTCAGACAGTCATTTTGCTTGGCCGTCTTCTTTGGTTATATTATAAAGGAGGCGGGTGAACATGTTCCTATTGTAAAAACTCCTGTGTCTGCAAAGAAGGGTCAAGGATAAAGTTGACTTCAGCCGACATCAAAGAACTAGCCCATTGTATCCAACGTGGATGCAAGGCTTTGGAATTTGAAACACTATCCTTTGTAACTGCTTCTAAAGCAGGTACCGGCGAAACCATGAAAATTCGTTTACCCTGAGCAAGAGAGCATTCTTTTAGAATTGCCATCTGGACAGCTGGTAAAATGTTTTCTGTAGAAGAGAAACGCATCTCAGCTGAAGTGTACAAATGCGATTTATAAGCAATGGGGACCTTGTCCCCTTCATTGAACGTCAAGTAAGTGAAACCCAACGCGCCTGGTACAATCCTTATGACCAAATTTGTAGAGTTGTCTCGTGTTAACAAGAAGTTGGTCGCAAGCAGATCAGACTGCAGAGACCGAAGAATTGATGTATGTTCTGGAAGCCAACAGGAAGCCGAGAAAGTAGGTTGTATCAATGAATAAAGAGGTTTGATATGCTGGGCATAATCAGGAATGTATGTCCTCCCGAAATTCAAAAAACCCAGCAAAGATTGCAATTGTTTAAGAGTAGATGGAGGTTGCAATTGAGCACATTTCTCCAGAAAGTGGGGGGCCAACCCCCTACCTTCATTATTGAGTTAGTAACCAAGAAAAAGCACCGCCAGAAAGGCGCTGTGAGACTTAGCAAAGTTGAATTTGTAACCAAAGTTTGCAAAATGTGTGATAATGCGGTCGGCACGCAAGAGATGCGGTTGTAATTCATCATCCGTCCAGTATATGTCATTGACGTACGAGAAGGCATCTGGGTCGATCTCATGCAAAACGGACACTATGCGTGCCGCAAACACACCAGGGCTATTCTTATATCCCATAGGCAATCTCGCATATCGGCGCTGACTGCCCAGCGCACTGAATGCGGTCAAATTGCGCCTCTCAGGAGCCAGAGAGTGACTGAAAAATCCATTGGAAATATCCAAAGTGGTTTTATATTTTTTGCGATGAATGTTATTCACTAACGCAGAGCTATGTGTGTTCTCAACCTCAAAGGTTCAAATGTGACTGTTTAAATTTCTGTAATCCAAAACTATGCGATATGAACCGTCCGGTTTAAATATAAAAAAAAGAGGATTATTCATCGATGAAACACAGGGTTCAATCACACACTGATATTACAATTGTGTCAAGATTCACTTACGGACGCTTTCGCGTCACGTTTGATAGGATACTGTGATTGGGGCTGAGGTGTGGATCGCAAAGGAATCACATGAACCGGGGAACCCTTGTCCCAACCTGCCTGATTGCAATATAACACTGGGGCTAAGGCTAAAGCCCACTTTGAGGCATAAGTCATTTTGTCATCATCAGGAACATATTTCGAAAAACTAGGAGGAATAACCTCTTCCCCTCTGGAGGACCCCAGGACAAAAGGGGGAGGCCAATCAACCTCCGCCAATAAAATGTCATAGGAAGAAGTGAGGTTTTCCCAAAACACTGCTTTAACTGGGCGTTTAATATCACCTTCAATTTGGAGGGTTACTTCGTAAAGTCTATCTGGAGGCGCTACTCAAGTATCAGCTGTCTCTACTGTAATAAGTGTCAGTTGCTTTCGCCTCCAGATGGAGGTGGAGTGTCTGTCGTACTATGGTAACCTCTTCCGCGCTGTTGAGGAGGGTCACCACCCAGCTCCTGTTGAGGAGCAGGGTTCTCGCCATCTGAGGCTTACTTTGCAGTCAAAGCGGCAACTTTCTTCTGAAACTGGGCTCGATATGGAGGTGGTCCCTCTGGTTTGGCTTTTATGTCAAACTGCGCTGCAAGTCACGGCGTGGCTGCGTGGACTCGCCTTGTCTACGATCCTACCTCTCTCCCCCACCGAACTGTTGATCCGATGATTCCTGAAAGGAACGAGGAGAATGAGGATCAGGAACCTGAAACCTCTCGGGTATTTTAATTTTAGAGCGGTCACGCAAATCATATCTACGTTCAGAAGCGTCCGGTGGTGGCGAACTAGCACGAGAACCAGGCTTCTGCTGTTGCTGCCGCTGATTTTTAATCCAAGCCTTTTTAGGAAAGACTGGACGACCCTACTTATCAGGAGGAGTCTTATTTTGTACCTGAGTAAAAGGTCGTACTCCCAAACTATTGCGTCCTAATGATGTATACACATCCGCAATAATAATCGGCAACTGCCGCTGCTGATCAACGTCCGCCACAGCCGATAGGCGTTTGCGTACTTGCAAGCAAACTGCCTCACCTTTGATGTTGGCCAGAAACATATCGGCGACAATCGGGAACATTCCCACTAATCTTATCCCCAATTCCAGGAATGGTCCAGCCCCGTGTTCATCCTGTACCTATTTCAGAACACTCGGTAGAACGCTCATGGAGGGGGTGCCAAAGCACAGTGTATACACTGAAGCAAACACCGTCCCCCAGGTGGTGCAATCCCACTCGGTAAACTCATCGTCAGGATCCTGTGTTTCTCAACAGGAGTAGTATGTGGAAAAACAGCCTCGAGTTGTTCAAATTTTTCAGCAAGCCAATATGGCAAATCAGCTCTATTCTGAGGACGCTTGCCCATCACTGAATTAATCATGATGGGACTAATGACAAGACCACCACAATGTCCTGGTGGCTGAGGAGCGGCTCCAGCCGGAGCCACTTGAATAGTACTTGACATAAATTGTATGACACTTCTGTGTATGTGACGTAGCTCTGCGAGTAAAACATGAAGATAGTTTGGATGTGGCCCCATCAACCGATAAGATGCCTAAACGGACCACAGAAACAGGGTGAGGAAGGGCGCCATTAAACCAGATGGTATGCTCCCAGGCTGTCAACGGAACTTCAAGTAATGCATAAGGGCGATAATTCCGCTGAACTGCGGCTGGTCTATATTCATGAAACAAATGATCATTCCCATCCACTGCGGGAAATGTAACCCAAGAGTAAAAGACTTTGAAGCAGTAAGCCGGGTCTGCTTCGACAACAAATACAAAATCAGCCCCAGCATTAGGGACTCGACGTTAAGTCAAATATGCTGTAACCGCTGCGCGGTTAGGTGCTGCAATAGCGACCGGTTGTGCCATATCAGAAATGGGACAAATAAACAAAGAGAACGGCAGCGCAAAACCGGGTGTAAGAGAGAAACAAAACCTTTTAAAATTCAAGCTTGAAAAACCTATAAATATACTACCATAGGAGGCCAAGCCCTCACACCACGGACGTCTCCGTAAACGGTGAGAGGGTACAGACACAAGCACAAACGCTACTCAGGGGTATCGCGAATAAGTACCAGACCAAACGTTGGTGGCGCCATGTTGCAGGGATTCTGCACAAACACAGAACTATGCGCAGGATTATGGGACCTTGGTGTATAGGGGCTGGGTCTTCCTACCACCTTAGTACCCACGAACCCAGGACCGATTAGCTATAGTGTCTCACTTGCTCTCCTACTCACTCACAGAGAAACAAATGATTAGACACCCCAGAGCACAACACTCCCAGATCTCTCAGGAATCGTGGTAACAGGACACACCCTTTCGCTCGCACTCTTGTACTTGTCCACAATAAGATCTGACAGAGACACAAAATAGTTTAAAATATTTATTTTAACTAACGTGCCCTAACATACAGTATACGTGCCACTACAAGCAGAAAAATGCATAGTACAAATACAGTCAGCATAGCAGCTAGTCCACAAATCATAAAGGGAGATGTCATCGTAAAAAGACAATGGAGCCTAACCTCCCTCCCCTTGCTTAGAAGAAGTATTATTATATGTTAGAAGATCTCTGGGCTTTGTCAGCAGACCCCATACCTTAGCCTATAGATGGTAGATCTGCATCATAGGTGCTGTCTTGCTCTTCCCTCTGAAAAGGTCCCTCTCCAAGTGTGAGCTACCTATTCGTGTATTCTAATAAAACCCAAGTACATTTATCAAAATCCCAGGAACATGCAGAGAGCGAACACAACGATGAGTTCTCATGTGAAATCAGCCATAGAAAGTATTGCAAAAAATAAAGATATGTGCTAACGTGGGCAAAGCAGCAGGCAGGCTCATGCAAATGTAGTGAAGACGACAATGTCCGTATATCGTCTCCGGCCTCTCTATGTGTGATCGACATCCAAGTCACTCAACATGGCTGCCCATGCTTTCATGTCGTCCTCCAACTTTTCATCCTGTCTGGCATGCTTCATGCGTACCTCCACCTCCCATTTCGACATGTCCCTAACCTAGTCCCCATACCTCGGGAACTCCGCCCCCAGCCACTTTATAGCTATGCGGCTTTCGCCAACAGCAGGCCGAGTAGTATACATTTCTTGCTAATTTTTCTATTTTCAGGAGAGGGAATCGCGCTCAACAGAACCTGTCGCATTGTGGGCTGCAACTCCCGAACCAGTAGCCCTTTTAAAGTTTTCCACCACTTCCTTCCTGAAGGATGTCGGGAATGTGCAATGCCATACTACATGTATGAAGTCCACCGCAGGTCTCCCACACCGGGCGCAGCAATTCGTTCGGGTATTGTATGTAGTGTTTTTAGAGACAGATATGTCTGATCTGATGTACGTAATTGTACTGTATCAGTTTAAATATAGCGTTGGAGCTAACCGTCTTCACCCCCTCGTATACACGTTCACAGTCTTTAGCAGTCATGGGCTCCTCAAGCACCTCCTTCGATTTTGCATGTATGCAGAGTGTTGTCCCCGGGAGATCGTCCCGCAATGCTCGGTACATGCTAGATATCAATCTAAACCCCCCTACCATGGACAGGAGCACCGTCAGTGTATGGGAATGCAGCAGCACCTCTGGGAAGCATGGCCACAACTTGTGCGTTGTTGCAGAAATCTTTGCATATTGCAAGTACTGACCCATCCCCAGTGCGAAGGATGCTGTATCGTCCTCCCTCATGATAAATTGACTGCCAGGGTTCAGTTCACTCAGTGTATCGCAGCCCCAATCCTTCCATTTCTGCACAGACATGGTCTCTGCTATTTTAAGGAACGAATGCAGGCACCACAGTGGCATATCCAGTGCATACGGGGACCGTCGTATCACTCTTGCGACCGCCATCTCCCATAGCCTACACACCTAGTGTATAATATAGGAAGTGCCCGGAGGCCCCCTTGCTCCCCCATCAGCAAGATGGGCAGTGACAACCCACCATGTGAGCCGCACAAGAGCCCTTTCTCCCAGTTATCATCGGGGTCCAGCCAGTCGATAGCATGCTGTAAATGTGCTGCCATGTAGTAGAGCTTCATGTTGGGGACTTCCAAACCCACTTTTCCCAGATCTTCTTCTGCCTGGCCAGCCTAACGCGTTTCCTCCTATTCGCCCATAGCAGGTCAATAATGAGACTATCTGTGTCCGTGAAATATTGTCTGGGAATCTCATAGAGTGCCCTGCAGAGCATACAGGCACTGGGGGAGCAGTACCATTTTTACTAGTGCTACCTTACCCATCAATGACCATGGAAGATCTCTCGAGAACCGGACCGAAGCCCGCAACCCATCCACAACTCTGTCAGTATTGAGATCCAAGAATATCTGCTCCATGTTGCCGTTCCTGACCCCCAAAGTGCCTCATGCTGTCTGACCCTGAGGGGAGCCCCATCCGGGAATGTCTCAACCAGGATCCCAGCTAACTCCCCCCCTCCTCCCCCACCCCTCCATCTACCCCTCCCCCCCAGTGGGAGCAGATTATATTTTTCCCTGTTAACATGGAGTCCCGATATCTCCCCGCACTCATGCAACGTGTTCAGGAGTATGGGTTTAGAATACTCCGGCTGTGCCTGATAAGGCAGCTCTTTTAGGCTGTGGAGAGCCTATGCCAGATACTTGCATGAGCCTCAACACAAGCTTGGCAGTGCTGTTATTGGGAACTTCAGACCTTTTTGGACACTGCATGGAGAGAGATTGCTGGTGCTAGACCCAGCATGAATCACATGCAGTGTATTCAGATTGGAGCTTAAGTGTGGAATTGATGCAGAGTGAATACGTGGTACATGTTCACATGTACTGGCAGTGTAGGGGCAAGCTAGACCGTTGGATATTCATCTGTGGTAGCTGCACTGGAGCTGTAGGTACTCCAGTCGAATTGAGGTGACAGAAAATAGAAGATTCAATGCTCACAAACAGTGCTGGCTTCCAAGAAGGGGGCGGAGTATGTTACCTAAAGGGGTCGACTTTATTTCTCCCTGGCATGGTAAAGGGGGGGCTGAATACAGCATTGTGTATAGTGACAATAAGAAAGAGCTGGTACTCCAACAATATTTTGGACTTCTAACACCACCGTTTTGCGTTTTACTGTATAACTGCTCCCAGTCAGGATCTGCAGGCAGTGACAACATAACATGTTATAATTTTGTTAACTACAATATGTCTTACATCATGCAGTAGGTGGCACCAGCACATTTTTATGATAACCTGGAGAACCTCCAAAACTATAAGAGGAATGATGAGCCAATTTAAAAAAATAAATATGGTCTTTCGATGCCCAAGACTTTAGTGTAGTAAGCTGGACGGGGCCGTAGTGAACTAAGAAAAAAAGGGGGGGGGTTGTCCTAGCTGTCACATTCAAATGCTGCTAAACCAATTTAACAGACTAAAGGCCATCAATTCAATTGATATGGGCTTGAAGCATTTATTTGCTACTTCGTTCTGTACACTTTAATCCACATTTAATCATGGGTCAGGTAAGTGCGGATACGTTTCAGTCAAGAGCAAATTATACATATTAAGGCAACAAATAAAACAAAGACATACAGACTTTGTGATGAAGTAATGTGATGTAACAAACAATACATGAAGCGTGATACATAACAACAATTATCTAAACATTATATCACCAGTCTTAGTTCACAAACGGAGCAGCTACTAGGACAACCTTTAGCATCCACATTGTATAACAAATTCAAGAACCTGCTACCCACGGGGAAAAGAGACATTAGGCCCAGTAGTGAGACAATTCAAATAACATTTCTACTGGGGGAAACCTAATTAAAAGCGAAAGTCTCTGTGTTGTGTAATGCCGACGCGTTTCGATTCCCAAGGTGGTTTGTGGGATTCTCTTCATGGCGTGGACTGGTTTATCTAAGAAACAAAAAGGGGGTATGAATTATACACGAGGAGGGACTCTAAACTTCCCAATTACTCAAGTTATGTGGTGATTTCTCAAAAGTACCTGATTGAATAGAGAAATAAATTTGCACGTTGCAGGCGAGAAGAGGCAGGATAAAATGTGGATGGCACGATCTAAAATGAGAACGGATCCACCATCAGTCATGCACATGGTTTGGTAAATGTGAATATTTTGTAACTGGAGGAAGAAGAAAAGGCACTTACTTGCGCCAGACGGGCGGTGCTTTTACAAAAGGTATAAGAATGCTTGCTGTCGGTTAAATGGAAACCTAGTTGTACTTTGGTTTGACGACCTATAAACAGAAATGAGTGCTACATCAATAGAGTATCTAAGTAGATACATTGTAGCTTTGTGGGCTAAAGGCAACACTTACTTTCGCCATGACGGCGATGTTTTCTTTGATGCTTCCTTTCAGCTCTCAGTCGGTTCAATAGCTGAACATATAGCTTGAACAGCGCCGCTCCGCTGCAAGTTTCACAAAGCGGTAAAAAGAGTTGCTTCCTTTAAAGTTTGCACAGAAATGGACCGCATCGCGTCTCTCTGTGTAAACAGAAAAGGACTTGTCAGCGTGTGTCTTATTCTATAAAAAGAATTTAGTGCGCCTGTGTAGTAAAAGTTTGCATAGTCTTACTTGCAATCGGCTGTGAAGGTCATCTAATGGTGTCTCATTCCCAGTTTCTCTCTCGAGAAGGCTTCCAGGTCACAGGAAGTTAAAGAGTGACCTGATCCCATTGCATTATGGTTAAGTGAGTTTGTGAAGCTATTGAAAATGAACTGTGCTCTAAGTAATTCATAATCTAAGGGAAAGATAGAACATATATATCTTTTTAAAGGTTTGTGTGTACATTGGTATTAAAAAATATACATGGTTCCAAAGATTATTTGATTCATGGTGCATACTGGAAATGCAAAACCTGGACTGGAACTGTTATAGCATTTACCCATTTCTGACATTTCATTCAGTCCTCTGGTGATGCTATTGAAGTGAGCTATCATGTAGGCTTCTTTTCTTAACAATGAAGCCTCAGCGTCACCCCCTCTTGGTGATGGTTTAATGACTGATAGCACAGTCCATTTTAACTCAAGTTCGTGGTGATTGGAGTCAATGAAGTGGTTCACCATAGGTGCTGATACAACTTTATTTTTTATCCTTGATCGGTGCTGCGCTTTGCGTTGACGAATCTCTTGCGTAGTTTTGCCAATGTAAATTCTTGGGCAGGGACAAACAATTGCATAAATGACGTTTTTTGTCTTGCAGTTGGAAAATTGTTTCCTTGTCCACTTAGTGTCATTGTGTATGAAGTCAATTCCCACTATCGTGTTACTGCAACTCAAACAGGTACCACATTTATGGTGGCCCGTCAACGACTTCATAGTGAACATTGTTCTGAGGTCTTTCTTTGTACTGGAAGGGGGTAAGTCTGCTCTTACAATTCTTTGTCCAGTGCTCATATTCTTCGTATACTTCGTTTCCGTTGTGGAATCCGATATTGAATAAAGCTGGGGGTCGCGTGGCCGTTCTTAGTTGGTGGAGCAATTTGTCCTGTTAATTCCGATAACGATCGAGACTCTTCCATGCTAACTAGTTACGCGACCCACAGCTTTATTCAAACACGGATTCCACAACGGAAACGGATTGTCGTTTACCGCAGGCCTCCCAATTATCTTAGGCCTCGACTAACCACACAACACCGCCTTCTGGATATAGATTTTAACCAGCATACCATCGGATATTATTGATTACCAGTACCCTCCCCTCCATAGGTGCCCTGCTGGGCCCTATGTGAGTATCCTTGACTACCTTTCACTCCCACAGGTGCTCACCACACTAACTGCCAGTCATCCACAGGTGTCCCTACACTGATAGGTCCTGATGAGACCCCACATTGTTAGCCGGTTCGAAACGCCGTCTACAACTTGAAGCGAACCAATTCTCAGTTCCTACTATTATACTAGGAGGCTGCTAACATTTATTGTGTATCCATTGAATGGTCGTTTCTGTAAAAACATTGAAACCTTGTTTTTATGTCACAAAAATTCACAATCCATACTGATAGGTTTCACTTCTTCACTTGAGACACTTCGCACTGAAATTCTATAACAAATGTGAATTTATATAAAAAATACTGTGTTTCTCTATACACTCTGTGTTACATGTAATTTTTTTCTCTGACATCTATGTACCCCCATTTTACTGCGACTGCGCTGATATATATATTGTAATATCAATCATTAAGTGTCCACAGGAACCTCTGTTTTTTTGTTTAATTGTAAGTACCCTGGTTCCATGTAAGCAGGGTGTCCCTTGTGTCCTTTTACATGGTCCATATGTCGAGACACACACCAAATTCTCCATCTTGGGTTTGACTTTTTTTGATAAGTAAAGACTCTCCTGGTGTACACCATGCCCGTTTGAATGCATGTTTCAGCAGTTTTTTTGGGTACCCCCGTTCCTTCATTTGCTCACAGGACGCCTCTCCATGTATTTGGAAGTCATCATTACGGGAGCAGTTCCTTTGGATCCTAAGAAGTTGCCCATAAGGAAGGTTATCTTTGAGGTTCCTGGGGTGGAAACTGCGATAATGCAGGATGGCATTCTTTTCTGTCACCTTTTTGTGAAGCGTAGTAGCAAGTTTGTTCTGATGAGAAAAGTCCTCTACGTCTAGAATAGTTAGTGTTGTACGACTCTTAGTTAAGGGGAATTGGATGTCTGGATGTCGATGGTTGAGCCACTCATGGAAGTTGTTTAATTCTGACTCAGTCCCACTCCAGAGACACCAAACATCATCGATATAACTATACCATTGGGTAAGATTCTTCTTGAATGGATACGGCCATCTCTGGAGTACGGCCATCTCTGGAGCAAAGGGACAACCCACGGCTGTCCCTTTGATTTGCCAGTAGAATATCTCCTCAAACCTGAAGAAATTTTTCTTGAGTGCCAATTCAGCTAGTTGTAGGATGAAACTCGTGGGGACTCTATGTGGTCGTGTTCTGGCTTCTAAAAAGAATTCCAGTGCTTCACCTTGCGGGATCTGGGTATACAATGAAACCACATCAAAGGAGACAAGCCATTGCTGTGATTGGTCATAAAGGGTATCTTCGACTTTATTAATAAAGTCCATGGTATCCCGTAGATACGAAGGGACCTCAGGTAAAAACTCTTTGAGGAATTTGTCCACGTATTTAGAGATTGGTTCCAGTATCGAGTCACACCTCGATACTATCGGTCTCCCCGGGGGTTCCGGTAATTGCTTATGGATCTTTGGGAGGAAGTAAATGACTGGAGTCCTTGGATGTTTCTTAATCAGAAATTCATACTCCTTCGTCCCGACAATCCCTTGTTCAAAGCCCGCCTTGACTATGGCGCTTATTTGTTCCAAACGTTCACGTGAAGGATCCTCTTGAGTCGGTCTGTAGCAGGAAAGGTTGTTATCCTGCTTATGTCCTTCATTTAAATACATTGCTTTTGGCCACACCACCACCGCACCCCCTTTATCGGCCTGTTTAATGACTATGGAGTCGTCTTCCTTCAAGGCTTGTATCGATTTGTGTTGCGCGCTGGTCCGGTTATTTTTACTGCCGGATTTTCTCGTCTCGAGTTGCTGAATAGAAGAGAGGACGACCTGCTCAAATGCCAAAACTTCTTTAGGGATAGTATGGGCTGGTGGGATGAAGCTGGACTTATTTGCCAAGCCTGATGGTTCCGAAATGAGTGAAGTCTCCCTGGATGAAAAGAATGCCTTAAGTCGAATTTTGCAGAAGAATTCCATTGCTTCTGTCTTAAATCTGGTGAAGTCCGAACAAGATGTTGGTACAAATTTCAGCCCTAATTGAAGGACTTGTTCTTCTTCTTTCGAAAGTTGCTTGTCCGATAGATTCACAATGATTGTCTAGGTTATGTTTTGTAAAATTGTCGCCGTGTGCGCATTTCCCAAGGCTGCGGTTTGAAGCGAACTTTCTTTTGAGGTTGGCCCTTCTCTAAAAAAGAATTTTGCCTTGATTGATTTCGATTTGATGGACCTTCGCCTGAATCAGATTCACTTGTAGACTCTGAAGAGGATGTTTCAGAGAATGTCTGGAACCTGTTCCTAGACCAGCCTTGATATTCTAACAGAGACCTTCTGGATTCTAGTGCTAGCACGAACAAGGCTTTTTTCTTGAATACTGTAAAGTCTGAAGGGCAGCAGTGGCCGAAGGCTAGCATGGAGTCATTGAAAATGTGCATTAAGGCTAAAAAGATACTATGCCAGAAGCAAGAACACTGCTCTGGAGCAGCACAAATGTTACATGCAATCATAGAAAAAAAACAGTCCTCTGACGAGGTTTAAGAGCTAACAGAGTGTGATTTTGGTGAGATGATAGATCACTTAATAAAAGATCAAATTACCATGCAAAGCTGCGGTAAGACGAGTTTAGTCATGGGCAAGCATGAACCTTACATTGCAAGAGGCTATTGCAATTGCTAAGGTAGTGGGGCAATTTGATAGATGTACGAGAGAGTTGGGAAAGAAAGAAAACAAGTACAGGAAATAACTGTGGTTGAAAATAAAGAGTGTCTATAGGAAATTGGTGGAAGGATGCTCTTGAAAAGATTACAGTAATAAGTCAAAGAGGACAATGGGAAAGTATGGTTTAATTAATTATATAAACGTGGGAGCAGTTATCAAATACAAAGGGCACCAATCGTATTTGGGGGTACTTTATTTTCCTGACACTCTTTTCAAATGCATAGTGGATACATCAGAAATCCGTGATGAGTACGTTACAGCGGGAGAGGTACAGGTGTCATGTTTTAGTGAAGGGCACATCTGTGAGCATAGAAAGTGGTAGGATGAAACCAAAGGGAATCTTCAAGGTGAAAAGGATGAGTGTGGAAGTAATGGCAGATTCCAGGTCTATGTATTTGATTGTTCCACAACGACTCTTTGAAAACAATTGGGCAGAAAAAAGTTGCAACATTTGGATACTCTTTCTCTGTGGCTTGAGGGTTGAGAAAGACATATATTGAAAAAGACTTGGGCCAATATATAATTCAAAGAGAGGACTCCATGAGAAAAGATTTACATAGCCAAACAAAATATTGATGGTAGATCAGAGAAAGTGTTGGGAATTTGAGGGATTTTTTACAGGTTTTCAGAGAGAGTTTGTAGACTAAGCACTATGGACATTGCATACAATTAAATATGATCTAGTCTGTCTTTGCCATAAGTTGATATATCTGCCACTTGGAGTGTGTGATGAGGTGTGTAAGATGCTGGAGGACAAGATGAACAATACTGTTATTAGCCGTGTGAAATCCAAACTAATATCATCAACAGTGGCCATCACTAAGAATACAGATGAATCTCTGAAATTTCGTTTGCAAGTGACAGTTTCCCATTAATGAACATTCATGATATTGCTTTGTTATTCAATGGTGCAATTGTTCTTTCAAAACTAGATTTAAATTCAGTGTTCCATAAGAGCAGATTCAAAAGGGCTACCTGCGTGCATAAATATAGACAGTTCAGCATTTGGCTTCCTTCTCCTAGTGAACAAAGCTTGATATATTTAAAGCTCAGCCAAACTTTGTTCTTTCAAGAGGACATTTTAGTGAATTGGGCCACAGAAGAATATCATGTCTCTGTTTTGCACAATGTATTGAAGCCTCAGTTGGAAGCTGGGTTGACCCGTGTTAAAAAAAAATATGCCAGTTAAAGATACAGCGATGGACTGTTTGAGATGCGTCATTTCTGCTTACCTAGACAACCCAAAGAAAGATCTGGTGATGGCAACTAAGGTGTCTATGTACAATGCTATTTGCAACCAATGCTCATGTTTTTAAAAAAGTATTGCATTATGTTTATCTTAAATTTTATTGTGGGTTCTATTGAAATGTATAAACACCTTTGAAAAAGCCTCAGGCCTACGCACCACCTGGGGCAAAACGTGTTGGCTGGCCACTTTTTGCAATATCTCGCCATGCATTGTAATTCCACTCAGGACCACAAGATCAATATATCAGTAGATAAGAATATGACGACTCATGGACTTTAATATTCATTCTAATTTAAATTCAACAGTGGATTTTGACAATATCTAGGACTAACCTATATCAATAATTATCTGTGGACTTTAGGGGTAGAATCCACTCATAGGTCAGTCCTGTCCAAGGTGGGGCAGATCCCCTAGACTATTGCCCCCATTACTCATGGTATTTACTAGGTAGGTGATCAGTATGGTCCCTGCAGGAACCTTTGTTAAGTGCACCAATTCACTTCTCAATTCACAGTTAAGACCTTCCCTTTTTTATATATCTCGGTATTCTGGGTATAAAAGAGGTCTGGTGAGCATAACGAAAGGTCACTTTTTTTCTACATTTTCACTCCTCAGTTTAAGGACTGATGCTGCTGTTGTAAAGACTTGTTGAACACTGGTTCGATGCCGTCCAGTGCCCTGTTATTTGCTCTGCCCCCTAAAAACAATGGAATTGGCTATTCCTTAATTGGCAAATTTAACTTACCTGTAAGCCCCTAGTCTTTGGTACTCTGTGTACCCAGGACCTGTAAGTTAAATGTCATCAGTGGACTGCAACAGTTATTGTGCCACCACTAAAGTGACAAGTGAAGCATGACTCTAGGCCTGACACTGCATCCTAGCTGTGTAGTTTTTAAACTGCAAATTCGAACTGGCAAAATACACCAGGCCTAAACCTTCCTTTTTATTACTGCTAAGTCACCCCTAAGGTAGGCCACTAGTGCTCATAGGTCAGGGTGCATGGTATTTAAAATATTGGACATGTGTTCAAATATCCAATGTCGTTTTCACTGTGGCAAGGCTGGCTAACACCTTATAATGTATAACTCCAGTTTGGGACTAGCTAGACCCATGATTCAAGAGCTATTATTTAATAGGAATTTAAAATCCAATCTGATAGTAAAGTCAGATATAAAATTACTATTTTGAAAATGCTACTTTTAGAAAGTTGCCACTTTCCTCCCTAAAGCCTTTACTAGCCCTTTTTAAGATAATCCCCAACTGTCACCTGGCAGCCTGCTGAGAGGTGTGAATTGCTCTCAGGAAATGGAACAAAAGGGCCCTGGCTGGGGGGAGGTGTGACCTCCTCCTGACAGGATGGCCTGGTGGGTATGGCCACCAACTGTAAAAGCATCAAAGAGGATGTCCATGTCACAGGCAGATGTAACTTACACCTAGGCCTGAGTGGCACCAATCTCATTTGGGGCAAAACCTGTTGGAGATCTGGTTTTGCAGGGATACTTCCTCATTTCTGTATACACACATCTGGGGGTGCCCAGAGCTTTGCCCAAGGGAAGAAAGATTCTGCCATATTGGATTTTGGAAGATCAGGGTACTGTGGGATTTTGTTTTAGGGCAAAACCCCAAGGAAAGTATGTCAAACTGGATACAGTTGCCCTTTGAACTTTTTCCCCATTGGTTAGGGAGGCACCCACAAGCTTGTGCCATGCTTAAACGTGGCACTCCTAAATACCTTTCTCAGAACACCTCTGGACCCATGGAAGACAGAAGAAGAATTGAACCTGCTGAACTCTGGACTTTAGAAAGAGGGCTCTACCTACATTAACCTGTGGAGAGAAATCACACGGGTTAGACCTGCTCCCACTTGTACCCAGAATTGACGAGTTGTCTCCAAGGGCTAGTTGGGTAGCCTCTTATTAAGCTCCAGGAACACAAAAGATGTAAAAAGCCCAAGACTGTGCTGAGCCCAGCTGACCAGTTCCAACTGGATTTGCCCGTGACCCTGCTGGTTGCTTCTGGGAGATTGAGTGCTAACCACCAAGTGGTACCCCAAAAGTCCTTGACCCATGGCTGGACACGTAAAAACTTTTTCCAAATGAACCAGAAATTACCACCGGACTACAGCTGACATTGCATCGCCTGTCGGATACATCTTGCTGGTTTGACCCTCTGAAAGATGTTTGACTTCCAAAAAAGTTTCCAAGTCCAACGGTAGAAATCTTTACCAGAAGAAGACACCAAGAGTATCCATCTGGTGCGGGACCTTCCCTGGGCACGAAGTTTGAATTTCTACCCCTCTGAATTTTCCTACCAAAAGTCAACGGCTTTACCAGGACTTTGTCCGACGGCTATCCGGCCTCATGGGAGTTGCATGATGTGTTAGAAAAGGCTGAAGGAGAGGTTTTTTTGGTAGCAGGAAGTAACAGTATTTTATTGTGGCTAAGCAGTTGCTAGTGGAGAATGGCATTTTAGTACCACTTTCCACTAGCTACTAGTCTCCAGTCAGTGTGAAGAGCAAGCGTTCTTCTACCTGGGTCAGTTGGCCTAGCCTCTGACTAAGTGGAAACTGCTGGAAATTATTTGGTGTTCATTCATGATGAAGAAGCTACTATGTGGGTGAGCTGGTGTCCTGAGTTCAAGAAGTGCAAAAAAATGTTGCAGTGTGGTTGCTGGAATGGAGAACTTGTGGATTCATCTAATAAATCATGGGAGAAAGTATAGATTTTAGTCCTGTCATGCACTGGTTGGGGGAGACGGATGCATTTGTAGTTGTCCTGGTTAACTACTATTCTAAGTGAATGGAGGAGCTGCTTTTTCCACGTGATCATTACTAGAAGTGTGTTGGAAGTGTTACATGATGTGTTTTCCACCAAAGGGTGTTCCAGTTCTTTGGTCACTGGCAATGGTGTTTGGTTAAAATGCAATAATTCTTGAAAAACGATGGCAACAAACATGTAAGGTCCTCTTTGTATAATCCGCAGTGCAGTGGACAAACAGATATACACTGAATATGTTGTATAAGGGTAGCATGCACATGGAAGTAGTACGACGTTAGAATGTGAGAAGAGTGGTGAGGGAAGTTGTTTGTGTGCATCCCGTCTCAAGAAATGTGTTCAATAATGTTTCTAAACACAAAAAAACATACAGCAGCAGACCAAGGTCAAGCACATTAAATCCCACCAGTTTCATATATTTTTACACGAGTGCAGCTACTTCCGGCATCCGCTGCTGAGGGATGTCAAATACAGAGAAGGTCCACAAGAAAGGAAGGTGCACTCTAAGTGAAGTCAATCAGGAGACATGCGTTATCCCAAAAAAAATCTTCTCTTTATTTACGTAGTTTGGTTAAAACCGGCACACAGCCAACGCGTTTCGTTCCCTAGTGCCACGGGAACTTCGTCAGGGCTGTAATAATCACAACATATACAACATAAATATACATATAAAAAACATATAAATACACAATACAATACAAAAAATTATATGTATGACACAAGAAGACAATACATGTGCGATGACCCAAAAGGCACAAAACCAAGATGTGTATAGAATACACACCATTCCTTAAACTAACAGTATCATGGTTATAAAGTGCCGTATGGAATGTTAAAAAGATAAAGTGCATAAGCCATAGAAACCAAGATTGTACATAAAAACATGAAATATTTAACAGACATAGTCATACAAATATCAATAAGTGAGGTGGGAAGGAGGAGAAAGAGAAACAAAAAAAAAGAAAGGGAATAACAGTGAAAAAGTGATAAAAAAGTAATAAGAAGGGGGTGAGGGAAAAGACAGAAGAAAAAAGAAGTAAAAAGTAAAGACCAATATATCAAAGAACTACAGACTGCACAATGACCTTTTCTTTAAGCAGAGATGACATAAAGAATTACAATAATGTAGATGAGACCCGTGCTCATAACTAACCAAACACAATTGGGAAAATCAAAGCTTAGAAACAGAATAGAGAAAACAAATAAGAAACAATATCCACATATGTATATATACCAAAAAAAGCAAATATTATTGTAGATGCAGATATAAAAGTGTTATAGAGAACACCAAGATTCACAAATACCAAGACCCAATAGTGTGAGAAAATATCTCACCTTACTCGTAGTATAACAGGACATGTACGACCTAAGAGCAAATCCGATTTTCATCAGTGTGCGACGTCTCCAAATTTAGATCGTCTCGTATGTATAATCCAATCAAATCTGATGTGGGGACAAATCTGTGACAAAGCATGTAATCAGCACCAGAAAATGATTAAGGTATCCTGGGAAAAGTTATATGTCATAGACAGAGGGTAAAGATATACAATCAAATCTACAGGAGCTTGATCTATATGTACAAAACTACAAAAGTTGTACAGAGCGGAACTGTACCAATCAGCATCGGGCAAATATTAACCCATATCCCAATTATCATAGTGAGGTAGAATGGAAACGAGGAGAAAGCCTCACCTCAAGTGTAGTCCACTCCTTCAAAAAGTTAATATCACAACCGTATAATATCGTACGGACACTTTGCCGTGGTTCCCCTGGGTTCTGAGAAATGGCATAAGTGGGAAATGTCCATCAGTGATAAAATATAAATCAAAAGGTAGACCAAGAAGATGGTACAAAAAATGTTACAATAGGGATCATCCCACCATAACATCAATAAGTAGTTCCTCAAGTATAAGAAACCCCAGAGCACACGCAATGGTCCTTTGATGTGGACAAAAAACTGTAAAGGAAGCGTCTGTAGAAGAAGATATTCCTGTAAATAAAATAAGCAATGAATATGCAAACGAATATATAAATAAGGAGTATGGTAATAATGACAAGGGGTGAGATGGTATCCTCACCCATAACCATATATTATTAATATTTCGACCATAAGCTATCTCACCTTTAGATAGGATCAATGTGCAGGGGGAATCTGAATTAGGGAGTCCCAGGACGTACACTAGTCTTTAAATTCAAGAAGTCGGCTGTCAATAGAATGTAAATGTACATTATAAGTGTAGCATATGTAATTGGTAAGTTGTAAAATCCTAGCGAATATAAATACCCCAGAGAACTAGGTAAAAATTGTGTCAGTCTGTTAACTCAATAGATACGAAGCAACCAGCCCGCATCAAATTACCTAAAAAGCGCGGCTATAAATACACAAAAAACCGACGAGTTTAGCAGTGATTAAATCAAGACTACATCACACATAATGATACAGGGCTGAAATAAAAAGAGGCTATGTAGTTAGAATCGCGGACATAGTAGCGCAGCAACCGCTTACCTCTTTCAATTGAAAGGGTCCTAAATGGCAGGTAAACCAGAGACCCTCAGGACACATAAAAGTCCTAAGTATGGGCTATTCAGCTGTTGGAAAACGCAATTAAGCATTAGGAATAGATTGTATTAAGAGGAACAGCTACACACAGGCTAACAATGTAATTATTGCACTCAACATAGTAAACGAAAATAGTACTGACTAGCAAGTCCATAACTCAACCAACACGGGTCAAATATCGATGGATCTACATAGCGTAATTCTCAAAGTGTACAATAATGATAAACACACAGCCCCATTTTTGTGTACCACGACAGAGCTAAATTGTAAAAAAAACTAAAATGAATCGAATCGGACCTCTAAATACAATAAAGCGGCATCCGCTCACCTATATTGTCATGGGAGGTTCCTGAATGGCATATTAACCAAAGAGCCCCGTTACGTCCTAGGATAAAACAAAGCGTGAATCAAAAAAAACACCGAAATGGTATCATCTAGTAAAAAATATAAAAATTAGCGTGCGTGTTGACATGACCAGTGCTTACCTATGTACAAGTGCAAAGGGTCCCGCACGGCATGGTGACTGGCAGAAAGGCAGTGCAAGCACACGCGCCATTTTTTTGGGATCAATTTAAAGTATTCGTGGAGCCGCGTGATGACGTCAATTTCGTGCGGCCGGAATACACCGCTAAAGTGCAGAGTGGAGGACCGCAACCACGACGGCCATCATGAAAGTGTAGCCCAGATTAAATAGATCTTATTGTTACCCTGTCATTGAGGGATGCAAATAGTATCTAGGGGAATAATATCATCCATTTTTGTAACAGAGTACCCGGCTCAGATAGTATATTTAACATTAGTCCACGGCGAGCAACACAAATCGGATTTTCCACCAATTCATGTAATACCCGTGAAAAGCTGATTACTACAAGAAAAAATGAATAAAATCTTAGATTGAAACAGAGAGAGGGATAAATGGTGCCACAACGAAAACACCAGGGACAGTATTATTGCTGTCCTCCGATGCTAAGGTAGCATCACAAAAGTACCATAGCGATCATATATCGACAAGCTCATGAGCTGATGACCTCCATGGGGACCATCTTGTAGTATACTCAGAGCTCAATGTATACAAAGTTGAAATCAATGTGCAAATTCGCTAGAGTAAGCGCAATCAAAAATGATTAGTGTTGATAGGCAAATCAGAAGACCAAATTTGTAGGTAGTCATCAATCAACACAAAGCAGCAATTTTCAAGTAATCATCACTCAACATAAAGCATAACTCAGTTCAAAGCTTGTCGATCCCATCGCGAATATTATTTCACTCAATGACGTGACAGACATGCGGCCTAGATAAAATGTCGCAACCAAGTGTCATATTGAAAAAGAGATAAGTTATACTGAATAATAATAAACGCACGAGGGATTTATTTCCCAAAAAGGCCCAAAATCCACCTGATCACATCACATTCACATCAATGTGACTCATAATCATAGCACAGTCACAGAAATTGTTTTGACCAAAGGGGAAAAAACAGAAAAGTAAGAGAATAGGGACAGAAAAGGGGCTAGCAGGTTTTGCCAGCCACAGTTCATACAATGTCTTAATTTGGCATGTCATATTATTATATAGACATTGGATGTCATTGCAGAGATAAAATTAAATAGAAAAAACTGAAAATACAGCGGTCACACCAAATCAATGTTCACCGACTATTCCCTTATGCAGGGAAATAGTGGAATTCTTTAACAGAAGGTATCAGGCCACATCAGTGTACATAGTATAACCCCTTATCCAAGGAAATAGTGAAATTCCCTATCAGTGTTGTGGCCCCTCTCGGTGGCTTTAAGGCGACATATCCATTTCGCTTCCCTCTGCCTAACTAATAGTTCACGATCGCCACCCCTAGCTCCCTGGGGTACATGGTCGATACCGTGAAACCAGAAGGAATTATCATCAGGATGCACTTCCCTGTAGTGGTCGCTCACAGGGTACCGGCTATCTTTATTAAGTATAGCCCTGCGGTGTTCCTGAATGCGGACCTTCAGAGGGCGCACAGTACTACCCACATAAATGATGTCACATTTGCAACCAAAGATGTATATTACGTGTGTAGTATTACAATTAATAAAGTGGGCAATTCTGTGTGAGTTGGGGGTATTGTACGTAAAGTTGGTAATTTTATTTCTACCAAACGGACAGATATTGCAAGAACCACAGGTAAAAAAAACAAGTGGTTTGGGTGGCAGCCATGTCTCGCGTTGATTCATTACATAACTTTGGCACAGAATGTCGCGCAGAGACCTTCCTCTGCGATAGGTCATGGATGGTTTGTCAGTAAGGCTCTCGGTTAGGCCAGGGATATCGCTCAGAATGCCCCAATTCTTTTTTAGAATATTATATATCTTGCCACTGTTTAGATTGTATTGTGTGACAAAACTAACTGTCCGTTAATTCTTATTTTCAATTGTCGCCAAAGGCTTATTACACAGAGTGTCCTCCCGCTTAAGGTGTTGCACCTTATCTATTGCCTTGTCAATGACCTGTCTGTCATAGCCTCTTTTAAGAAATCTGTTCCTAGTTTCCTGAATATTCTTGTGATAGGTGTCTTCCTCACTACAGTTCCTTCTTAATCTTGTCATTTCCCCATACGGAATATTATTAATGACTGTACGTGAATGAGCACTATCTGCACGCAGAACTGCGTTGCAGGCAGTTTCCTTTCTGTAAAGAGTGCTTTGTACGACTCCCTCTTTGACATAAAAATGTCCAAAAAATTGATTTTGTCTTCGTCATGAGTCATGGTGAGTTTCACATTGAAATTGTTGGCATTCAAGTAGGTGTGGTAATGGTCTAACTGTTCCATGGACCCTGACCACAGAACGATAATGTCATCAATATACCTCCCCCAGAACACGATATGTTCAGTCCAGGGGGAGGCGCGTCTGTGCCAGGCATACTCCCTCTCAAACCACCCCATGAAGAGGCAGGCGTAAGAGGGAGCGAATTTAGAACCCATGGCAGTCCCAAGTATCTGATGGAACCAGGTGGTATCATGTAGAAAGAAGTTGTTACTTAGAAAGATGTCAATCATTTCTAATAGCATTTCGTTAAATTCGTAGTGCTCAGCACGTTCCCTGTCCAGGAAAGATCGAACAGCAAGTATTCCAAACTCCTTACATATACAAGTATATAGGCTTTCTACATCAAACGTGACGAACGAAAGCTCATCTGACCAATGGAGGTCCTTAAACTTAATCAGGATGTCTTTACTGTCCCTGATATACGAGGGAAGGTCCAACAGCTGAATAGCCCGTACTTAGGACTTTTATGTGTCCTGAGGGTCTCTGGTTTACCTGCCATTTAGGACCCTTTCAATTGAAAGAGGTAAGCGGTTGCTGCGCTACTATGTCCGCGATTCTAACTACATAGCCTCTTTTTATTTCAGCCCTGTATCATTATGTGTGATGTAGTCTTGATTTTATCACTGCTAAACTCGTCGGTTTTTTGTATATTTATAGCCGCGCTTTTTAGGTAATTTGATACGGGCTGGTTGCTTGGTATCTATTGGGTTAACGGACTGACACAATTTTTACCTAGTTCTCTGGGGTATTTATATTCGCTAGGATTTTACAACTTACCAATTACATATGCTACACTTATAATGTACATTTACATTCTATTGACAGCCGACTTCTTGAATTTAAAGACTAGTGTACGTCCTGGGACTCCCTATTTCGGATTCCCCTGCACATTGATCCTATCTAAAGGTGAGATAGCTTATGGTCGAAATATTAATAATATATGGTTATCGGTGAGGATACCATCTCACCCCTTGTCATTATTACCATACTCCTTATTTATATATTCCTTTACGTATTCATTGCTTATTTTATTTACAGGAATATCTTCTTCTACAGACGCTTCCTTTACAGTTTTTTGTCCACATCAGAGGACCATTGCGTGTGCTCTGGGGTTTCTTAATACTTGAGGAACTACTTATTGATGTTATGGTGAGATGATCCCTATTGTAAAAATTTTTGTACCATCTTCTTGGTCTACCTTTTGATTTATATTTTATCACTGATGGACATTTCCCACTTATGCCATTTCTCAGAACCCAGGGGAACCACGGCAAAGTGTCCGTACGATATTATACGGTTGTGATATTAACGTTTTGAAGGAGTGGACTACACTTGAGGTGAGGCTTTCTCCTCGTTTCCATTCTACCTCACTATGATAATTGGGATATGGGTTAATATTTGCCCGATGCTGATTGGTACAGTTCCGCTCTGTACAACTTTTGTAGTTTTGTACATATAGATCAAGCTCCTGTAGATTTGATTGTATATCTTTACCCTCTGTCTATGACATATAACTTTTCCCAGGATACCTTAATCATTTTCTGGTGCTGATTACATGCTTTGTCACAGATTTGTCCCCACATCAGATTTGATTGGATTATACATACGAGACGATCCAAATTTGGAGACGTCGCACACTGATGAAAATCGGATTTGCTCTTAGGTCGTACATGTCCTGTTATACTACGAGTAAGGTGAGATATTTTCTCACACTATTGGGTCTTGGTATTTGTGAACCTTGGTGTTCTCTATAACACTTTTATATCTGCATCTACAATAGTATTTGCTTTTTTTGGTATATATACATATGTGGATATTGTTTCTTATTTGTTTTCTCTATTCTGTTTCTAAGCTTTGATTTTCCCAATTGTGTTTGGTTAGTTATGCGCACGGGTCTCATCTACATTATTTTAATTCTTTGTCATCTCTGCTTAAAGAAAATGTCATTGTGCAGTCTGTAGTTCTTTGATATATTGGTCTTTACTTTTTTCTTCTTTTTTCTTCTGTCTTTTCCCTCCCCCCCCTTCTTATTACTTTTTTATCACTTTTTCACTGTAATTCCCTTTCTTTTTTTTTGTTTCTCTTTCACCTCCTTCCCACCTCCCTTATTGATATTTGTATGACTATGTCTGTTAAATATTTCATGTTTTTATGCACAATCTTGGTTTATATGGCTTATGCACTTTATCTTTTTAACATTCCATGCGGCACTTTGTAACCATGATACTGTTAGTTTAAGGAATGGTGTGTATTCTATACACATCTTGGTTTTGTGCCTTTTGGGTCATCGCACATGTATTGTCTTCTTGTGTCATACATATCATTTTTTGTATTGTATTGTGTATTTATATGTTTTTTTATATGTATATTTATGTTGTATATGTTGTGATTATTACAGCCCTGACGAAGTTCCTGTGGCACTAGGGAACGAAACGCGTTGGCTGTGTGCCGGTTTTAACCAAACTACGTAAATAAAGAGAAGATTTTTTTGGGATAACGCATGTCTCCTGATTGACTTCACTTAGAGTGCACCTTCCTTTCTTGTGGACCTTCACTAATGTTTCTGCTTTCCAATTAAAGAACGGAATAGAAGCAGGACTAGGTTTGTTCCACATTGGTTGCAGACCAGTCACAAGGTAGTGGAAGGTACCACACTGAAGAGTGACAGCTTGAGGAAATGTGCTTATGGCTATGGGAGTTGGAGCATGGTTGAGACCAGGAGATTGTGTGAAGATTAAATTAGGAATGATGGGAATGATATTTCTAAATTTGCAAGTGTGTTTGGTGAAACACAAGATGGAGTTCTAGGACTCCAGAAAACCCGTAGAAATGGAACACATGCATAGTATCTGTATACAAGGGTAAGCAAAGGAGCAAGGGATGAGGCATGAGCAAGTCAGCACTGTGAAGTTAGGAAAGTTGAAGAATGTTGGAGGGGTATATTGTTGAATGAAGGTTAGATAAGGATAAGAAGAGCATTAGTAATTTATGTGACGGTAACTGTAGCGAAGGAGCCATACTTGTGCACAATACCTATAGGTTACAAAATCTCCTTGATTGTTTGAGAGATCACATATGATATTTGTTTTGTATCTGAGTTGTGTTAGTTTGTTTGGGGAACCTGTAAAGGGTATGTGTATGTATGTGTGTTTATAGGAGAACCATTTTTGGAAACCCCTTTGTGGTTAAAAAAAAAAAAAAACAGAGAGGGAGAGAATGAATCTGTCAGTATGTCTTGATCATGCTGTGCACTGCTTCATGGTGCTCTGAGGAAACTTTCTTTAGTTAATACTGTAAAATTACATGCTAGAATGTGAATCCGAAGAAGGGTTTATGATTCTAGTAGTGGCAGTTGAAGGCTATTGTGACCAGGGTAACACTAATAAACTGGAAGGCCCTGCAACTTATTTTGTATTGTCCCCCTTATAATCACAGTATTTTCACCATCAGTTGGAGATTTTTTAATATGTGGTATAATGAAGTTAGTGGGTTAGATATCAAACACATGAAATTAGCCCACAGTTTTTTTGTAAGTGAAATCTGAATTGCACAAAACTCTTTGAAGATACTGCAAGAGTACATGCAACACATGTTGAAATTTGTGATAAATGTTTTATATTGTTATCCTTTTAGTTGCTGAACATCTGAAATGATGTTATGAAAGACTAATATATTATATACGTTTTTAACTCTTTAGGAGAAATCAGATGCAAGGCATACAGGACAGCGTACGAAAACTGCAGAAGCTACCAAGTCTTTCTCCTCAAGCAATTAAGAATCTTTGGATTCGTACTGCCCTCATAGAAAAAGTACTGGATAAAATTGTACATTATCTTGTGGAAAACAGCAGGTATGTGAACATTCCATTTTATGTCTTCATTTTGTTTACCCTGTTTCTGGCCTTCAGAAATACACAACATATATATCTTGATTGTAAAAAAGTGGATTATTATATTAGGTGGGGAAGCAGGACTGCCACTCTAGGGAGACCATATCCATGGGCCGTTCGCACTCCCCCATTGACATTCCTTACCCTACAGACCTCTCCCTTCAGGTATTGTTCTGGGAAGACCAGCCTTTCCACCACCAGGGTCCAACTGCACAGGTATCCCGCAGAGCAGTGCCATGGATACATTCACTGTTGCTCTCTAAAATTACTTCCTAGTACTCTCCAAGGTTACTAGCTTACCTGCTGGGTCCACCTCCCAACAAATGGACACTAGGGCCTGCACTACCCTCTCCACCTGGGAATAACCTCCCACTAGCGCTAAACTAGCCACCTCTAAAGAGTGCCCACTCTTGAGTGCCTTCCTGTGGCTTGAGGCATCTCCCTTCCTGTGCCCTGACTGATATATGTCAAAGCACATGCCACTCTCAAAAGAGCGTCTTCCTCCCCGGTTTAATTCCCATTTTCATACTTCCGTGAAGTGGGTTGAGATCTCTCTCTGTCAAAAGGTTGGAGCCCTGAGGGGTTCTCACCTTTTTACATCTGTCAGGGGCCCGACACACATTTCCTGTGGTCACTCTGGTTACCTTCGTAGTCACTGTGTTGCTAAGCCTGAGGTCCGCTTCCTTTCTGATTTTAGATTCTGGTGCAGCTCTGTAAAGCAATTACTCAAGATGTGGTCCCTCATTCTCAAACTATACAGGTCATCATAATCCTTTACTTTACTGACCTTCACCCAACCATCCAGTTCCTTACTGGAAAAGTACATAAAATCCTCTCAAGACTGGTGTGACTGTTTCTGGGTAGCCCGAACATCAGACAATACTTTTCAGGGGTTAAACTAAACTTATGTGTGAGGGCCTCTTTAATGGAGGCATAGTTAACCTGGTCAGCTGCATCTGGGGCCAATAGTGTATCTCTCCCAAGAACGTGCATGTCCTCTTCTGGGACTCTTTCATATGCAAGGCAGCCTCATAAGCTGCAAACCATCTATCAGCGTCATCCCCTACTTCATAAAAATGCACCAGGTCTTTCAGGATGTGTACTCTGTTTAACTCTCCTAGGAACTTCTGAATCACTGCCACCATTATCACTGGACTAGAATGTCCTTCGATACCTCAAGTCATCTTACGTGTGGACTCATCTTGTGGACCAGCAGGGCTTCCTTCTCTTCTGAGGCCAAGGTCAACTTTTTCTCCCCAGCAGCCACGGCCAACTTTTTTTCCTCATGGGCAAGGGTAGTTGCTGCAATTTCAAGGCCCTCTCAGCCTTCCTGCCCTTTAGCTCTGATAGGGACAAACAGAGAGGACACACTGATCTTTCCTGGACAACACAGGTGATGCTGCTCCTTAGGGAGAATCTTTCTCTGGCACTGGGGCCTCTTCGACTTCAATCTCATTCTTCTCCGAGGTGGACTCTAGCTGACAGACCTCTTCCCAGGCTCTGATGGCAATGTAGTAATCCTCCGTCTTGTATTCCTTGCTCAACTTCAGCCCTCAGTGTTTGCACATGCTCCTCAGCTCTGCCAGGGTAAGGCTGTCCATATTTGCCAGATCCACCCCCATGTTTCCCAAAGACTTAAGGTTAAAAAAATGATTGCAAGAATGGATTTAAGAAAAGTCAAAAGTGACTCAATAAAACACAAAAAGTCAATTTAAAGGGGGATTTTTAAATTCAACTTAAAGCATTGTACTGCAAAACATGGAACTTGCTGCTGCTACACATGTAAAAAACTGGATTATATGGGGTGAGCAGTTTCTCACCTGATGGAATAATGACACTAACTTGTCCCAAAGTTACTAAATTAACCTGAGCTTAATCTACTGCTAGCTATGCAACAGAGCAGACATGTATAATTAAGAACAATGTGTAATGTATTTTTTCAGTACCAAGACCGTAATATAGACAAAACACCGAACAACAAAAATCCACACTGTATTTGAAAAATAGAGTAAAATGTTTTAAACAAAATGATTCCAAAGCAACAACATTCCAATAAAGGGTACCAGAGATATGATTTTTTGAATTTTTAAGTCAAAGCAGCAGCAAAAGATGCCAATGATAGTCTACGGAAGCACTAGACCAGGACCTAGACAGGAGTTCAGGCTGATAGTGATGGTGTGCTGGTCTGATACACCAAGTAGGTTCTTTCCGGTCTAAGATATTACCTACTGACTTAGTCTTTTTTATGAAACTCAAAATTCTCTGATGGGGCAAGCTTGAAGCTGTATCCAAAGAAGGTGCATCAAAATTGAATACCTTTTTCTGCAATGTCCCCCTGACTGTCCGGAGGTCTTGGAAGTCCAAAAGTCAGAACCTTTTACGGTTTCTGGACCTGCTCCTTTGGAACACTTCTAAGGCTCCCAGGACCTCAGGGACAAGACTCAGAGGTCAGGACTCAGTCATCAGGGGCAACTAGCTAGGTCCAGTCCAGGTCCAGTTGGTACTATTGTCCACAAGACCTCAAGCAGCATGGCTCCCTGTAGCCACACAGGCGGTCATCCACTTCTTTGTCCTGGGTACAAGTTGGAGCAGGTCTAGTCCTCCAGCCCTCTTCTGATTTTCCGCATGTCCAGACAGTGTGTTCTGAGAAGTGCTTCTTGGGATGCCACACTTATGGTTGTCTCTTGCCAGTGGGTGCATTTGGCTCCTGGGTGGTCCCTAACCAATTGGGATAACGTTCCTGGGGGCAACACTTCCCACCTTTTCAGAAGTTCCTGTTTGCCGTACTGTAAACAATCCTATAGTGCTGCTATCACATTGTGAAGAGCCTGTGTGTCCTCTCAGTGGTGTGGCCAACAAAATGAACAGGTCCCTCTTCTGCGTTCACCCAACCAATTCTGCAGGCAGCTCCCCTCCCACTGGCTTTGATGCCAGCCTGTCTTGTGGGGGGTGGGGGGGGGCATAGGGTTGCCTTCTCCAGTTCTCACCTTACATTTACTTGTGAAAGGACAGGCTCCTTTACAAGATAATGAAGTTCTTGGGTCAAACCTACTGGGCTTCCTGCAAGGGTAAGAAAAACACCTCCCTATACCCAGGCCATTGTTTCTGCTGTGAGAGCAGTTTTCACACCTCATTAAGGTCCAGCACTTGCTGTGTAGCTGCTAGAGAGCTAATGTAAATTACCCTCCAGGATTTTGAGTCATGGAAAAGATAACTTTCTAAAAGTTATGTTTCCTAAAAACTGTATTAAAAATTATCATCCCAAATTAATTGGACTTTTAAATTAGTATTTGAATGACTTTTCATTTTACTTTTCCTGTCAAACGTTACAGAATAAAGTTTATATTCTGCACTTTGAAATTTTCTAGGATCGAGCTACATATTTTCCAGTAAAAATAGCTTTTGGGGGGAAAGACACTGGAGGAACATCATAACTTTAATTTCACATATGTTCCACTTTCAAATATCAGGCACTCTACCTTGTGAGCGATCTTGTGTACTTTCGGGTGACTGTAGGAAATTGGGTTACTGGTTCAGGGGTGTGAAACCATTCTCAAGCAGCAACCGCAATTCCTGTCAGGGTGAAGTCACAAGTAATTCCAAATTAAGCTGTGCCCAACCCCCTGGTATCTTTGCACAAAGCAGTCAGGCTTAAGTTGGAGGCAATGTGTAAAGTATTTTTACAGCACTTCATGACAGTGAAAACCCAGCACAAGAAGAATCCCACACCAACCTACGAAACTAGAGTAACATTTAATAAATTATTTGAAATAAAAATGACAAAAATCCAACCAGTACAATCCGAGATATGCAATTTTAAAGATTTTAAGTGAAAATAGTGCTAGAAACACAAAGTGGCAACTGTGGTTATCTGTTGTGCCAGACCAGGACAAAGTCACAGGTTCAGGATGACGGCAATGAGACGAGCTGGAGACATGGACCGAGTTAGGCCTGCTGAACAAAGTACCTTAAATCCTGGATGTGGGGCCTTGCGAGATCCCATGTCGAAGATACGTCATGCAGAGGTGGTTCCAAGGAGCTGCGCGGCAGCGATGCGAAGTCTTGCGTCGTCGAGGTTGCCGTTGTTGAGGGGGATTGCGATGCGAAGTACAATGTTGAAGATGCATGCCGTAATGACGGTTCGGAAGAAGCTCTGGGTCTACGATGCGGAGTCCTGCGCTATCGCCGAGGATGATGTTGACAAGGGGCTTGCGATGTGAAAGCCTGCATCGAGGATACATCGCGCGTGGTGGTTTTGAGACACCTGGCTCTGTGAGATTCTGCGTCTGGCATGCACCGCTTGTTTGTGTGTTCCAAAGTGGGGCTGAGAGGAGATGTGTTCCTACCACAGATGGGCTTGCAGAGCACCTTCAGGCCCACTTCCTAAGGGCTGATGAGGCACCAGTTGGGGGGTAGGACTCACAGCAGACTGAGTTCAGGTGCTGGGTTCATGGTGGTTGGAGCCTTTTCTGTCTCTGAAGTTCGGACCATGCTCTGATCAGGAGGCCTGCCAACTAGCCCTTGAAGTCACTCTGGTGGTCCTGGGATCAAGGTGCAGGTCTAGTCCTTTTCCCTCAGGCAGCAGGATAGCAGTCCTTGCAGAGAAGTCCTTCTGAGTCTTGCACAGGTCCAGAGGTGTACTGAAGAATTTTGTCTGAGGGTCTCTTATTTATACCTGATGCCCACTTTGAAATAGGAGAAGGTTTTGCAGGTTTCCACCCTAAGAGGTTTCTGGAATTCCCTAGTGTCAAACCCTTTGCGAGTGCAGAGCCTTTGTGATGTGCAAATGTGGTAGGTGACAGCTCGTCCTCCTCATCAAGTCAGAGATCGCCCATCCTGCCAACACCTTTTGCCCTTTGTTTAAATATCTGGGAGCAATACACAAAGACCAACTGCCAGCTACACTTAATCATGTGACCCAGGATACAGGGTGTAGATGCTAACTGGATGGGACAAGAAAATACCAACCTTCTAAAAGTGGCATTTTCAGAATTGTGACTTAAAATCCGACTTTACCATTAAAGAGGATTTTAAATTACAATTCCTTAGACACCAAACTCGACATTCACACCTGTTCCCAATTGAAAGATATTACTTATTAAATGTAATAAGTTAGCCCAATGTTCTCCTATGGAAGAGGCAGGCCATGCAGCAGTGAAAAAGGATTTTAGGAGTTTTTCACTACCAGGACATGTAAAAGTTAAAAGCACATTTCCAACTTTTTAAATACACTGTACCCTGCCCTATGGGCTAATTAGGGCCTACTCTAGGGGTGACGTATATGTATTTTAAAGGAGGTTTTAGGCTTGGCAAAAGGTTTATTTTGCCAGGTCGAAATGACAGTTTAAAACTGCATACACAGCTTGCACTGCTAGGCTTGAGACCTGTTGACAGGCTTCTTAACTGGGTGGCAGAATACGTGCTTCAGATCTACTAGTAGTATTTATTTTACAGTCCCTGGTACATGTAGTACCACTTTACAAGGGACTTAAAAAGTGAATTAAATGTGCCAATTGGGTGTAAGCCAATTTTATCATATTTAGAGGAGAGAGCACCAGCACTTAACCACTGGTTAGCAATGGTAAATTACACAGAGTCCTAAGGTCAACAAAAGCGAGAACAGGAAAAAAGGTGAGGTAAGGCAAAATGTTTTGAAGGAAGAGCACCCTAGGGCTGACAGGTCTAACAGTGGCTTATTAATATTTAAAACCAGGGTTTCCCTCCTGTAAATATGGTTGTTTTGATAGGTTAACAGCAAGTTTTTAGGCTTCTGTAGTCAGACTTCACACGGTAGGCCTAAAGCCATGCTTTACAGGCCAGCCCTGTGGAGTTACTTTTATTTTTTGCTGCAGTACACAGATGGCATTTAACGTCCAGACCCTGATTGTATTCCAGACGCCATATACTAGGGACTTATAGGCAAGTTAAATATGTCAATCAGGGGTAAGCCAAGTTAACCGTGTTTTAAGGGGGAGAAAAGGCATCTTACTCCTGTTTCGCAGGGGGCACAGAGTTCAGAAATCAGCAAAAATTCGGTCCAGAAAAAGGTCAAAAATCTGGGGTGACCATGCAGAAAAGGCAGATTTGTTAGACTGATTTGCGCCTTTTCTCTTTCTGTATGATACAACATGCTCCATGCAAAAACCTCTACTTTTTTCACCCTCCGCTTACTATTTTACTAAATTTCTTTCTCCTTAACTATTTGATACATTCATCGCCTTGAATATTGAACAGCTCTTTGTGTTTGTATGTGTGCATATCTATATACATGTATGTGTAGATAGGTAAATAGATAAAAGCATTTCCAGCTGCTGTGTACACCATTGCTGACTGGAAGGGCTGCAACCTGAGGGCCACTATCTAGGTGAGATAAAACAGTTAAGAATTTTAGCATTTATCATTTTGATTATATATTTTTGTGGTTGGCATGTATTTGAGAGTTTCAAGTAAAGAGCCCCACAATTGAGGGTCCATTACAGAAGGTCAACATTATTCTTTTGGTAGTCAGCCTGTATGTGTACGTTCCCAATAGATAGTTCTACAAGTGTTGCTGTAAGAAATGAAACAATAAGAGAAGCAGTGATCTACTCTTGCCTGTATAAAACAAAACAAATCGACAGATGCTCTAGTTCACAATATCAACATAGCCATTCCTTTCTTGTACTTTTCCACACAACCAAAGATTATATAGGTTTTATTCTAGGGTTTGATTGCATTAAGAATATTTGATACAAAAGACTCTTCCATCCAATCTGAACATGACTTGGCTAACAAACGCAGAGAAAAGCATTAAAATACTGCAAAATGTTTGTACTATGCGTATGGGTGTCTTGTGAAGCGTAGTCCTACTTTGCAGCTCAAACCACTTCATCTCCTTAGATTAAAGGGGAGCTGGTCCAGTGCCTAAAATGTTAGGGCTTAGCAGGATGCTCCTTGCGGCAGGCAGCATGTTTGACATATAATTGAAATACTGTTCTCATGACCATAGGGAGTTTTTGTTTGAGCTAGGGCAATCTTGGTGGCAATTTTTGCCATTTCCTATAAAGTCGAAAAGGATGGACATAAGGCAATCAAGGATACTTGTTGCTATAGCCTGCACCTGAATTGTGAGATTCAGCTGAATATATGTGCTCGTTTTGGAAGTTATTGTACTCATTCTGCTGTAGATAGTAAACATGTGTGCCTTTCTAATTTTTGAGAACTTTCAAACTATTTGAACAGAAAAAATGTTCAAGATGTATTCTTTGCAGTATAAGTCACTGAAACTCAGTTTATTGGAATTCAACAGTGTTGAGGTTAAACCAAATGTCCTTATGGCAGTTTTGCAGCCTTGGCCTGCTTCCTCTGAGTCTATGCTCACATTTAACAAAGCCCTTACTGATACTCTGATGGGCACCTGGTGTACGCCTTGCTCTTAACCCACTGGTGAACAGGAGGTGGCCAGACTCCACAGCCTGTCACCAGGTGTCCCTGATGTTCTGATGCAGCATCCTACTCAAGAGAGTCTGGCAGTCCATGCTTTTACCAGCAAAGTGAGCCTGAATGAAAAATGTCCTAGCTATCATAACGGAAACTTTCAATTCTATTAAGGTTGTGGAGGTGAGGATTACGCTATTCTTTCTTCACTTTATTAACAGCAGACATTAGAGAAGCAAATAATAAAGACTACATTTCCCACAACTCTTACAGTTCAAAACTACTACAGTGTCATTGTTTTAAGATTTTAGACACTAGATCGGAAAAGATCCACTGGAAGGTTCCAGATATATAGATTTTGCAAGTGTTAGAAATTGAGTTTCTGGTTGCCAGAGGTATGCACCCTGTCCAAGCAGGAACCACAATCCTAGTCAGGGTAAGTCACAAACAGACCCAAAATTAATCTGCGCTCACCCTCTGTTAGCTTGGCACAGAGCAGTCAGGCTCAGCTTAAGAGGCAATGTGTAAAGTTTTTGTGCAACACTTCAAACAGTAAAACAGTGAAAACACCACACAAAAAGATACCACACCTGGTTAGAAAAATAGAGATGAATTTAACGAACAAATCAAGACCAAGACGGCAAACATCCAATAAGTATAAATGGAGTTATTATTTTTTTAAATATATTGAATTATAGTGCCTAAAATCATAAAGCACCAACCAGGGCTATCTGGTCGCCCTAAACCGGGGCAAAGTCGTAGTTTCAGGCCGACCCCGATGGAGTTTGGGCCGGCTACAGGCTTCAGGCTTGAAGTGCTGCAAAGTACCTTAGTTGCGTCGTCGACAGAGCCAGGATGCAAGAAGCAAAGGGGCGATGCTTCGTTTCTGAACAGCAGGAGGAAGGCGATGCATCGGCTCTGAGCCGAGCAAAGTCGAGAATGCGTTGGGAGCGGAGGCGATGCGATGTCCTCGATCCTCGCATCAGCAGTAATGCATCGTCATCACGGGAGATGCAGCGGTGCAACGGCATTGATGCGTGGATTTCTGCTGGAGCAGCACTTTATATCCACTTCCGAGGGACAGAACTAGATTTTTTTTATTGAGTTTCAAACAAGAGATGACAGCACAGTATACAACAATAGTGGTTAAGACTGAGTTTAGGGTTACATATTTGCGAGTACAAAGAATCCATATAGTGTCATTTAGTACCATGCGTCAAAAAGGAAGAAAGGGTAGAGAGAGAAAGGAGTGTGGGAAATACTCAGCGTCCGTCCTCCGAGGACCCGCTCCACCTCACAAGCCCCAGATCCACCAGGCTGCCAGCAGTTGCAGCTTCCTCCAAGTCAGTTTGGGCCCATAAATACACCTCCAAGGGGGCCCACATGTCTTTGGGGCAGGCAGGTGCCAGCATCAGTTCCCAGTAGTGATCTAATTGCTCCTGAAAGAATGCCGCATCTTTGAGTCAATCCGCCACGCGCCGCACAGCACACCGTCCCTACCTCATCGCCATCCAGCGCTTAGCCAGCAAAAGTATAATCGCCGTTAGTCTGTGTCTCTCCGGCGGCACTTCCTTCACATATCCTAATAGCATGACTTGCAGAGAATGTTTCAGCACGCTTCCCACAATAGTCTCTAGCCCGAGAATACTACTGCTGCTCTCAAGGATGGTTCAATAGTGTGAAGTGCAAAGAAAGTGCTCAGATTATGCGACGTTGATCTACCCGGGACGAATCCCAATTGATCTGGGCGTACTATGGTTGGAAGCAGCGGGATCAATCTCGAGGCAATCAGTTCAGCCAGGATTTTATTGTCCAGATTGATCATTAAGAGGGGGCGGTATGAATCGCAACGTCAGGGATCCTACCTGGTTTAAGAATTGTAACAATCAGTGCCTCCCTTAAGGTTGGTGGAAGGGAGCCAGTCTCTAGCGATTCCTCGTATATTGTGAGGAGATGTGGTGCCAATAAATGAGCATATTCCTTGTAAAATGTTGCAGTGAGACCGCTAGCCCTGGGGCCTTGGCAGCCGGCATGGCACGGATAACCTGCACTACCTCCTCAACAGAGAAGGGTTCATCCAGGTATTTACTATGGCCATCCTCAAGCCACAGTAGCTGTATAAAATCAAAGTATGTCGCAAGGTCTGCGGGAGGACTAGGATGCTGTGTCCAATATAGGGAATAGAAGAAATTGGTCATTCCCCCCTGCACTGCCTCAGTGTCAATTTCACTGAGATGCTCATCCTGCTGCTCCACTATATAATCACTTGCATGGGGTTTACGCAGCATTTGGGCTAATAACTAACCCGCTCTGTCAACCTCACCATATCTATGTGCAGGGGTCTCCTTTCCTAGATAATGGGTTTTCCTCTGCGCTGCCTCCTCATATTCAGGCAATTTGCCCCGTATCGATGCTAGCACCTCCGCACTCCATTCTAAAAAAGTACTGGAGCTCTAATTCCCTGATTTCCTGCTCCAGTGGCGCCAGCTCGCCCTGCAGCACCCCAGCTTGCTTTGTAATGCATGCACCTCCTTATCACAGCCTTCAAGGCCTCCCACAGGGAGGAGCGCCCTATTTCAGAATTATTGTTGAGCTCAAAATATTTTGTTATCGCAGTTCTAGTTTCCTCTCAGAACACTTGGTCCCGCAGGGCACCTGGTGGGAGCCTCCAGGTAAATGCACTCTTGAGACTCCTTGGGAGGACGAGCTCGAGCAGGATAAGGGCATGGTTGAACAGCATCAGAGGCAGGTGAGAGACTTGCGTGGCCCACATGTCCCACGACGCCAACCAGTAGTCAATGCAGAACCACGTGGTGTGTGCCGCCGCTATGCATGTGCCTTCAGTTACATTTGGGTGATGGTAGCACCATAAGTCAGCAAGTGCAAAATCATCTATAATCATAGCAGCTGGGCCGCTGCTTGCGGATGCGGGCGCCTGGAGTCTCCTGATCTGTCCACCTCTGGTTCTAAAATAACACTAAAATCTCTCCCCTCATAGGATCGTGCCAGGTCCCAAGGAGCTAGCTATGCGCCACATCTTGGCAAAAAATAGGGAGTCATCAACATTCGGACAATACACTGCTATTAGCTTGACCGGGTGACCCTGTAATATACCAGCAAGCATTACGTATCACCCCTAAGGGTCGCATATCAAGTGTTGGGTGCATCATTGTATGCCCTTGCGGATGAGTATTGCCACTCCGCGAACATAGTCGGAGTAACATGCCACGTCACCATGGTGCCCTTAGGGAGATGAAGCTCTTGCAAGAGGCAGCTATCTGTTGAGTGTCGCTGCAAGTAAGCAACTAAGTGCCGTGCTTTCTGCCGATAATTAAGGCCACGGACGTTCCAAGTTAGGAGCTTAACTGGGCGCATATGTAGTAGGGGTGTATTTTGTGGGGTAGCGCCATCTAATCGCTGCTCGTCAGTTGCACGTGTGCGCCATCAGTCGTCCCCATGTCATGTAGGTTGTGTATACATGCTGAGGGTATGTCGGAGAAGGGTCAGGGAAAACAAAAAACAGCCAACGAGCTGCAGCAAACAGTACCCAACAAACATTCCCCCCACCTCCCACTTTGGTCTCCCAATCAGGCCAAATTTTTGTTGACCCTCCCGCTGTGTAACATCCAACAATAGATTTGCAAATTTTGCCCAGGATTCATCCCGTGGGGGCTGTAAGAAGCTGGCTCTCCATATAGTGTTCTAAAGCGAAGTACACTGTGCAGAGAGTCCGTAGGGTCCCCAATTGGTTTACTGAGGATAAGGTAGATAATACTAACGCTCTCTTTTGTGGTAGTGTGGGCAAGCAGGAAGGCTTATCAGAGGCTAGTGCTAAGCATTTGTTGTACTCAGAGGCAACAAATGAGACACACACTCAAAGAATAAATCAGAGACCAATTTGGAAAAATAACACTTCTTTTTATATATATTTCAAACTCAAGAACTTTGTTTTCAAGGTAAGTATAGCTTTCGATAAAAATATGCACAGGTAAGTAAAACGCTTAAACCTGTGCGCTTTTACGCACAATGAAATCCTATGGGAGGTAAAGTCAAATATGCATAAAGGTAGGTACAGTCGGTTTCAGGAGTTCACCTCGGGCGATCGGAGTAGTTGTGGGCCAAGGATCAAAGTACTACCAGCAGTTCTTCGGGAGCCACCCAGGTTCTACCGGGAGCAGGGTGCTGGCGATGCTGGTAGCTGGCGCTACAGAGAAGGGGGGGCACCTGAAAAGAGGCTGCACAGGGGGACTTGTGGGCAAGTCTGAGGGCTCCCAAGCAGGGGCTTAGGTTGTAAGGGGTCTTGGAGCACAGGGGCACAGCTAGTTCATCGGTACCCAGGCTGGGAGGGGCTCGGGTGCAGAGTGGTTGGGTCACCTGGGATGGTGTGCAAAAATGCACCTCGTGGTCAGGGACAAACAGCTGGCAGGGCCAAATCAAGCAGCTGGACCACTCTCAAATTGGGTCTCAGTGATGCTGACGTCCCTCAATGGCTGCCTGGTCCTCGTGCAGTGAGGATCCGGACTGGACACTCACGGTCATTGTTTGGTGCAGGGCATCCGTACCCTGAGAGGTTGTTACGGCATGGCTCCAGTTGGTCCTAGTGTCTTCACGCTTGGTGGGGAGACAGATCTGACCTTCCAGAGCATGAGTACCTTCTCTTGGTTGTCTGCGGTATCAGTCGTGCCGTGGAGCTGCAAGGCAGTGCACCGGACTCTGCTTGTTTGTGCCTGCGGACTGCAGGGGAGTATCTCCTCTACTCCAGGGGAGACTTTCGGTGTTTGTTGAAGTGCTAGCAAGCTACCCAAAGCTGTCTGTCGTGATTGTCGAGAGAGGGCTGAGCACGGCATGGTATTAGCCAAAGTTCTGCTGCAGTTCTTGCCAGGCAGTGACTGTTCCTCATCCTTCTTCTGTTGATCCGTCAAATCTGAGTTCTTGGGTTCAGGGGTACCACCTAAATGCTCAATCTAGGGTGTTATAGGGAGTGACCGGTAGTAGCCAATGGGCTACCTACCTTTAGGGTGTCTACACCCTCTATATGACCACATCCTGTGGAAAGTGGGCATAACCCTGACCCAAAAAGGCCAATTCCTACCAAAACAACATAGAGGAATCCGAAAAGTGGGGTCTACATCAGCTGGTCCACCCTAAGGGTGGTGGTGGCTGAATGTGGGCACACCTCCTAATCTAACTAATTTTCCCGCCTGTCTTGGTGCCAAAAAGTGGGGTCAGGACAGGGGGATGGGCACCTTCACTATCTGGGGAGACCCGGGGTTGCATAACACAGGAAGCAGGGCCTTTGAAGCTTCCGGCCTTGGAATATCTATCCTGCTTGGAGGAGGTGTGAGCATCTCCACCCAGAGCAGGCTTTGATCCTGTCCTCCGAGAGTGAGGGCTCTCAACAGGGGAGGTCAGAAATCTGTCTATGGTGGTTGGCTGGTGGAGACCAGTCAGTCAACACCCATTAGTCGGTAGGTTTTATGGGGCACTTCTAAGGTACCCTCTGTGTGCATTTATTAATAAATCCATCACTGGCATCAGTGTAGGTTTATTAAGACGAGGTGTTTGGTACCAAACACCTTGGGGTACAGTGAAAGCCATCATGTTGCTGGGGAACTTGTAATGACGAGTGTCCAGCCCATGTACTCGTTTTGGCTTCCCTGTGCACTGGTAATATCTAAGGGTGAACTCCGATATCACTGCGACATATCCACTCTCGCAGATATGCCCTCACATGGGTATAGTGCACCCTGCCTTAGGACAGTAAGGCCTGCCGTAGGGGTGACTTACCTATACCACATGTAGTGCTGGCAGGCATGGCACACAGGGATGTGTGCCGGTGTCAACTCTTTGGTTTTCTCTGCACCAAGACATGCAGGCTGCAATGGCAGTAGTTTGCATAAGCTTGGTGAGGGGCCCACTAGGGTGGCAGCTCTTATGGACCCTCTTTAGGTCCATTGCCCTAGGTACCAGGTACCAGGGGTACCACTTACTATGTACTTACAAGGGATCCTAAAGGTTTTGCCAATTGTGGAACAATCGTACAGTTTAGGGAAGGAACACTGGTGCTGGGGACCTGGTTAGCAGGAACCCAGCACATTCTCTGTCAAAATTGCACCAGATACCAGGCAAAAAGTGGGGGGTAACCATATCAAAAGGGGCACTTTCCTACAGGGGCGCACTAGGGGTCCGGCTCACTTTCCCATCTCCTCGAGCCGGATGGCCGTAGACACCAATATCATGGGGGACACAGACGCACCATGAGAGTATCTAAGCATTAGACTCAAATAGTTACTTTCATGCAATATATCTCTCACAGTGGTATTGTCACACAGGTTTCTGCACATCATGATGCTCTCACCTCCCGCCAGCCTCAGCATGACGAGGGGAACGGAACTGGAAGATGTCTTTTCAGTTCATGCCAGTAGGGGAACAGCAGTCCGCACAGACACAGGGGAAGATGTTTTAGCCTGGGCATGACCCCCCCTTCTTCCCCCCAGCACCTTCAGGTCACATCAAGCAGTGATAAAAGTGAAGCGAGCTAGTCATTGTCACTAAGGTGCTCTGAGCCCACTCGGCAAGTGATCGATGAAGAGCCCTCCTTCCTAGGTGGGAGTGTCTTGGTGAACTTAGTCACAGCCCTGGGGACAGTAAAGTAGTGGGTCTTCCCCCTGATGCAGTATTCAGAGTTCAGCGAGATACAGCAGAGTGTATTTGGCCTCAGTTCGCTGGAGTGTGCGCTTAACTGGCAGGAAGTCTATTCTGGCTCACTGTACTGTCATGGTAAAGTCTGGATAAATGGATGTTTCCTTTCCCTGGTAGTCTCCGTCGGGGGACGCTGACCAACGGACCTATGGGTGTGCTCCATGGATAACATGGCGAAGAGCTCCTCTCCAAAATTTTCTCGAAGCGTTCCCTCTATGTAGTCCTCCATTCTGCCCATGGCTGTCGATTCAGGTTCTCCCAAGAGACGAAGGTTGTTTCTTCTTGAATGCGCATCTAAATCTTAATTTGCAGTAGCTTTTCTTTGTCTACGGACTGGCTATCTTCTACATGTGAGGTGCGACATTCAAGTTTGATCGATCCGGTCGTCATGCTTGTCCACCTTTTCTTTGAGACGGTCAAACCTGTCCGTTAATAAGTCCATTTTTATGTCTATGGCTGTAAGGCTCTGCTTCAAATCTAGAAACATTGCTTTGGCAGGATCCGGTTGGTAGCTAATGGCCTACCAGATTATCTCCCACCTGGTGACTACTTCCTGTGGTGTGTGGCATCAGGCTATCCAAGAATGCACCATTCTGCCCACTCCCAAGATGGGCAGTGTTTAGATCTCCCTATCCCACCCATGGGATGTGGCTAACTCGGGGCTACACACCCCTGGCCAAAGCGGTTTGGCAACTGGTTCCCCGTTTCTGCTTCCTGTGCCAGCCTGTCCACCTCAATAGTGAGGAAGCCCTCCCCCCTGATGTTACACATCTGCCCTTCAAAGGCCTTTGAAGCCTACCTTTTGGGACTAACACCCAAGTGGCTTTCTGCAGGAGTGATGTAACACCCCACTGCCTGCAGCCTCTCATTGGCACTCCAAGGTATCAAACAACTTGTTACATTAAGCCTGACTTGTTTCTCATGTCGAAGTTAATGTAACTTGTTGCAGTGTGCAGCTTTAGTTGCCTTTAAAACTCCTTTGCCTTCCCGGGCACACATGAAGCCTGCTCAGATATCCGTTCCAGGTATTGATGGACTATAAAAGAAGCACCAAAACTTGCTACAATTTCCCAAAAAGTAGGGGAAAATGGTAAGTATAGAAAAGTAAGTGTGGAAAAGTTTGGGGTTCTAGTAGTCTGTTTTCTGTCTCGATCAGCAACTTAAACTAAGAGCAGAAAGCAGCAAGAGAGGACAGCAGTGCCAAATAAACAAGGTAAGGAGGAATTACTAAAGGGGGCAGAGTTAAGGTGGAAAAGCCGGGAGCCGTTGTGCGCCACAGTGCTCATGTGCGCAGGACGGCTCCCGGCCATCCTGGCACATGGCACCGGAAATCCCTCTGGTGCAGCCACCAGAGGGATTTCTTTTTCTCCCCAAAAGCCTCGGGAGCTGGGGAAGAGCTTCCCCAGCTCCCGAGGCCCCCCCCCCCTGGTTTCTGTGAAATGACGATCAGCGCGCACGTCGTGCTGTCGTCATTTCATAGAAACCGAAACTGATATGAGCCTTCAGGCTCATTTCAGTTTCACTTTCTATGTGCTCATGGGGCTATCTCAGCGCCCGAGCACGTAGAAAGACGGGAGAGGTATCATTGGAAAGGGGAGAATCTCCCCTTTCCAATGGTATCCCCCCCCAGTGGATCCCTGTTCGGGGATCGCCCCAGGAGGGCGATCCCCAAGCAGGGATCCACCCACTAGACACCAGGGAGGGGGGAGCGGACCCTTGGGCAAGGGCCTTTGCTCCCCCCATAACAATGAGGGTGAATTCAGTCTTTCTGCCCCCACAGCAGCCCCCAATCTGCCCCCCTGGGGGGCAGAAAGCCCACTAGAAACCAGGGATTTTTTTTGTATTGAAGTAGGGGGTGGGGGCTGCCCAAAATGGGCATGACAATGCCCCTACCCACCCCCACAGAGAAATTCCAGTCTTTCTGCCCCCCCGGGGGGGCATACGGGGGCATTAGCCCCCAATCTGACCCCCGGGGGGCAGACAGCCCACTAGAAACCAGGGATTTTTTTTGTAGTGATGTAAGGGTTGGGGGCTGCCCAAAATGGGCATGACAACGCCCCCACCCCCCAAAGAAATTCCAGTCTCTCTGCCCCCCCCGGAGGCAGTAGCCCCCAATCTGACCCCCGGGGGGGGCAGAAAGCCCACTAGAAGCCAGGGACTTTTACAAACTTAATTTAGGAGTGGGGGCTGCCCAAGATGGGCAGGCCAATGCCCCCACCCCCTCAAAAAAATGCAACAGCCTTTCTGCCCCCCCGCCCCCAGCGGCAGATGGGGGCAGTAGCCCCTGATCTGCCCCCGGGAGGGCAGAAAGCCCACTAGGCACCAGGGATTATTATTTTATTTTTTTACGTAGGGGGTGGTGGCTGCCCAGAATGGGCATGCCAATGCCCCCACCCCAAAAACAATTACCACAGTCTTTTTGCCCCCCCCCGGAGGTATATGGGGGCAATAGCCCCTTATCTGCCCCCCAGGGGGGGCAGAAAGCCCTCTAGGCATCAGGATGTTTTTTTTTTTTAATTCAGGGGTGAGGTCGGCCCAGAATGGGCATGCCCACCCCCTCAAACAAATGCCACGGTCTTTCTGCCCCCCCCCCAGTGGGCAGATGGGGGCAGTGGCCCCTGATCTGCCCCCGGGGGGGGGGACAGAAAGCCCACTAGGTGCCAGCGATTACGCTGGCTTTTTTTATGCGTGGGGGTGGGGGCTGCCCAGAATGGGCATACCAATGCCCCCACCCCCCCCAAAAAATAGCCACAGTCTTTCTGCCCCCCTTGGGGGCATATCGGGGCAACCCCCCCCCCCCCGATTCTCCCCTTCAGGGTGGCAGAAAGCCCACTAGGCACAGACTTGTTTTTAGCAATGTGCCTGTTGGACTTGGCCCTTTTTGCAGGGTCATCCCTGAACTGTTTGCCTTCCTCCTGTACTTTTTCTGACCTGTTTTTGTTGGTTTTATGACTCTGGGCACTTTACCACTGCTGATCAGTGCTAAAGTGCATATGCTCTCTGTTATAAATTGATGTATGGATTAGTGACTCCATGATTGGCCTATTTGATTCACTGTCTGACCCTAGTACAGTGCACTGTTTGTGCCCAGGGCCTGTGAATCAAATGCTGCTGGTGGGCTTGCAGCACTGGTTGTGCCACCCACAGGAGCAGCTTGTAAAGTGTGTCTCAGGCCTGCCATTGCAGAGCCTGTGTGCAGTCTGGTACTGCCATGTCGACTTGGTAAGTGCACCCACTTACCAGTCCCCAAACCTTCCCTTTTCTGCATGTTAGTCACCCCTAAGGAAGGCCTGCGGGCAGGGTGCATTGTATGTAAGAAGTAGGACATGCCCTGGTGTGTGTGGCATGTCCTGATAGTGAATTACAGCCAATTTCGTTTTCACTATTGCAAGGCTACCTGTCCCCATAGGCCAGAATGGGCAGTTTGATTATAACATCTTATAATCCTAACTGACCCAGGGAACATGGTAGAAAAACGAATTTAGTATGCCCGAACTCAGAATGAAAAAATACATCTTTTAGTGAAGTTGGTTTTAACATTGTGTTTGAAAAGACCACTTTTAGAAAGTAGGTATTTTCTTGCCTAACCATCCAGCCTGCCTCTAGTAGCTTGTGTATTGTATGTCTGGGTTTGTGAGTGACAGGGGCTGGGGGACTCCAGGAGGCAGGGTGAGTCAGCACTAGGCTGAATAGACCTATCTGCATGAGGAGTGGTGGGAGGAGTTGCACCTGGGCCTGAATAGGGCTGTGCCTGCCTTCCACAATGCTGGCTCCACCTCCTGTGGTGTCTGATGACCCTGGCCCACACTGACAAAGGAAGACGTTGTGCACTGGCAGAATGCACCCAGAACTGGTTTGGACTAGGTACTGGACCCTGCCTTCAGAGGACAAAGGATTTGCTAGTATAAATATTGGGGCCCAGACCCCAAGATTTTAGATCACTTCTGGGAAACAAGAAGAACCTTTGCTGTGGAGAGGAACCAGAGAAACTGAAGGAGGAGACTATCCCTATGCTGTGTGCTGTTTGAGGGATTGTCCTGCAGTGGTTGCCGGATTGCCAAAGAAAGGAGAAAGGAACTTTATGCCTACTTTCATCATCTTGCAGAAAATCTCCAAGGGCTTGAAGATTGAGCTTGCCTCCTGCTGAAGTCTCAGGGATACAAGACTTCACCAACCAGCTCCCCTGAATTCCCTTGCTGGGAATTTGAAGTGCCTACTGTTGTGTTGGGCCTTCTGAGAGACTGCGTGTCGCTGGGAGCTGGAAGCGCGACTCACGAAGGAGAAGTGTGTCGCCGCCGCAGCAGTTGTCGTCGCATCGCCGAGAAAGCGTGCCGCCGCTGTCGCCATCGCATCACCGAAGCGCCTCGCATCACCGGAGAAGAGTGTCGCCGTCGCAGCAGACGCCGTCGCATCATCGGAGAAGCGTGTCGCAGGGCCAGTCGCGGCTCAGAAGATTCACCGAGTCGCCGCACGGCCGTCGGGCGTGCATGCATCACCCTCTTCGTTGTCGCATCAAGAGGAAGACGCCATTTTGTTTCATTGCACCGGGTCGTCATCGCATCTAGGCGCTGCTGGTTGCATTGCCACAGAAGCGCAGTAAGAAACCGACGCATCACCTCCCCACGCAGTGAAGAACCGACGCATCACCTCCTCTCCGGTAAGGAACCGACCCATCACCGTCCCCTACGCAGCAGTAGGGAACCGACGCATCACCTCCCCCGGAGCAAGGAACCAACGCATCACAGTTCTTGCGTGTAAGGAACCGACGCATCACCTTCCCTGCAACTCTTTTGTTTGTATCGCGTTACGCACCCAAAGGTACATTGAACGTAGTGTGTCGCATTTATCACCTGCATTTGAACTGAACTATTTTCTACCATTGACAGTCATATTTTTCATAGTGTATTGTGGATTTTTGTCGTTTTGGGTCTTGTGTTAAGTCTATATAAAAATACTTATTTTTATAATACAACCTGTGTGGTGTCCATCTGTAGTGTTGTCACTGTATTACTGTATGTATTCACAAATGCTTTACACACTGCCTCTGAGATAAGCCTGCCTGCTCGTGCCAAGCTACCAAGGGGGTGAGCAGGGGTTATTTTAGTAGAGTATCCCCCTTACCCTGACTAGAAGCAAGGGTTCCTATTTGGACAAAGGTACCTACCTCTGCCAACTAGAGACCACCAGTTCTAACATTGGTGGTCAGCGGTGAGGATTCTGGACCTGCATTTGTGACTCATATACAGTGATTGGTAAACACTACTAGTGAGTGCAGACCAAACGCAACCACGTACTATTTCTCCCTGTTTCCCTTTGGACTTTGGTTTTTGAAACTCTGGTTAGTTGTTGCACCTGTTGGGCCTTGTCAAAATGGAAGTCAACTTTTGGCACCTGTACATCTACAAGATAAAGGAACCGAAAGTGTTTTGCAAGGAGAGGGGGCTACCTGTGAAGAGGAGATCCACAAGGCAGGATCTTGAGGCAGCCCTGCAAAGCTATGAGGTGCTACGCTGGGAAGCAACACTAGCAGATGACTCTGAGGAGGAATCTGAGGGGGAGGATCCCCAGCCAGAATACCAAGAGGGCAGTGGCCCTGAGGAGGAAACATTTTGGGAAAGATTGGCTCGTGAAGAGAGGAATCGGATTCGTGCTCGTGACCGGAGGCTGAGGCAGCTAGACCGGGAGTGCGAGGAGATAGAGCGAGCCTTAGCTGAAAAACAAATGTGTGTAGCTCAGGAAGTGAGCTTGGCTGAAGTGGAGTCCAGCTCAGATGGTGGCAGCAAAATTATGTTATCTAGTGCTGAGGGAGCAGTACACACACCCAGAGATGTGGCGCCTGTCTTGAAGGAGGGGGTTAATATACACCAGGAGGTTCAAGGATATGAGGTAGCTCCAGTGGTGCGCAGTGTCCCTGAGGGGGATTGGGGAACTGGCACAGGGGTTCATAGTCCTAGTGGTGGGAGGGACACTCTACTGACTCTAGATGGGAGGTGCAGGGAGAGGAGTTCCCCCATGGTTGAAGTCCTGGTGTGTGAGTGTGGAGACCGCCCAGAAGAGTGTGGGTTGAGTGACAGACAGTCAGATACTGTCTTGCCAGTCTCAGGAGAGTGGTGTGGGGTACGTGTGCAAGGCACTGGATGGTGAGGTGAACGATAGTTTGGTGGGACTGTGTGATCCAATTGAGGGAGAGCATATTGTAAGTCTCTATTTTCCAGAGCTATGCCAACACCTGGTGGAGTGTGAGTTCTCTGACCCCAGGGAGCTCACAATGGAGGCAGACCTTTTGGTGGATTCCAGAGGGTCTGAAGAGGCATTGGGGAGTGACCCTAAGAGGAGTGGCTCAGGTGTCTTCCAACCCAGAGTGGTGGAAGAGGTTCAGTGTAGCCCAGGTAGGTCCCAGTGTAGTGGGAGGGGTGTAGGAGCTCACGTCCTGTCTCTGCGGAGAAGGAGTGAGTGTGGGACTGCGTGTCCCAAGGTGCCCGAAACCCAGTCTCAGGGCCTGGAGGGTTCCTTAAGATAACACCAGGTTGGGGGCCTAGACTGTACTGGTAGGCCATTTGAGGGGGATCTCCCAGGGTCTAGAGAACCTGGAGCGTCTGTAAATGGAGCTCCAGTGGTTCTGGTGTCTGGCGGTGCCGCTCCAGTTGGGAGGGTGCAGAAGTCCAGATTGAGGTGTGAGAGGGGGATGTGTTCCCCAGTGGGAGAGCCAGTGGGTCAGGGTCCAGCCAGAAGGGCTGAGCCTCCTAGGAGTGACCATGGTAACACCACTTCTGTTTTGGGGGGTCTTCACGCACTGTCAGGTAGACAGAGGTCGGGAGATCAGCGCCAGGCAGACTGTCCCACAACACATGAGATGTGTTACCCTCTGGGGGGGCATGCGTGCTCCCCAGGAAGTCCTGGTGCGCCAGGCAGATTCTTACACAACTCTAGAGGAGTGTGTTTCCCTTGGGGGGTGGGGGGGTTGGTGTACCCTCCCGGAAGTCCTGGGTTGCCAGGCACAGGTCCAGCCTAAGGGTACAGACCCTGGGTTGGAGGGCCAGGTTCAGGGTGTCCCCCCTGACCTGGAGGAAGGGGCAGCTGCTAACAGTGCCCCTACCAGTTTGTCTTCTGGGGGCACCGCTCCAGGTGGGAGGGTGCAGGGCCCCAGTAAGGGGGGCGGGGAGAGGACAGCCTCACCCCTGACCTCTGCCCAGTCTAAGGGTGCAGACCCTATGCTGGGATCCCAGTTACAGGATAGAACCCCTGAACTGGTGGGCGAATTGTGCAGGACGCCTGCCACAGGTGCCCTGACAATTCTGGAAGGGGGTACCGCTCCAGGTGGGAGGGTGCAGAGCCCCGAGGAGGAGGACCAGGTGTGGGAAAGCCCACCCCAGTCTCCGGTCCAGCCGCCAGGTACAGGCCCGGGGCTGGTGGGTCAGTGTCAGGATATAATACCTGACCTGACAGGAGGGAGAGTGAACAAAGGGTGCCAGGCACCTGGGGCTACTGCCCCCCGCTCTCTGACGCCACAGAGGTTTGAGAGCCCTGAGAGGCATAAGGCCTGGGTCTCATCACTGACCACTGTCAGTAGCCACTGTGGCTTACTGTCTGTCTGTTGGGACACACCTGTGAGCAAGCTAAGGTTAGGTGCTGCACAGATGGTGTCCACAGGTGAGGAGAAGGGTTCCCCATGGGTTAGCTTAGTGGGCCCTGAGAGTATGGACAGAGGGATCCAGATAGGTTCAGATTGGCGTAGAACTGGAATATGCCCCTGCTGTTGCGGGCCAGGGTCCAGGTTCTATCGCCCAAAGCAGGGAAGCCCATCAAGGTAGTGATTGGTCTACCCTGCGTTTTGGCTGGAAGGGGGTTGTGTTGGACTTGGCCCTTTTTGCAGGGTCATCCCTGAACTTTTTGCCTTCCTCCTGTACTTTTTCTGACCTGTTTTTGTTGGTTTTATGACTCTGGGCACTTTACCACTGCTGATCAGTGCTAAAGTGCATATGCTCTCTGTTATAAATTGATGTATGGATTAGTGACTCCATGATTGGCCTATTTGATTCACTGTCAGACCCTAGTACAGTGCACTGTTTGTGCCCAGGGCCTGTGAATCAAATGCTGCTGGTGGGCTTGCAGCACTGGTTGTGCCACCCACAGGAGCAGCTTGTAAAGTGTGTCTCAGGCCTGCCATTGCAGAGCCTGTGTGCAGTCTGGTACTGCCATGTCGACTTGGTAAGTGCACCCACTTACCAGTCCCCAAACCTTCCCTTTTCTGCATGTTAGTCACCCCTAAGGAAGGCCTGCGGGCAGGGTGCATTGTATGTAAGAGGTAGGACATGCCCTGGTGTGTGTGGCATGTCCTGATAGTGAATTACAGCCAATTTCGTTTTTCACTATTGCAAGGCTACCTGTCCCCATAGGCCAGAATGGGCAGTTTGATTATAACATCTTATAATCCTAACTGACCCAGGGAACATGGTAGAAAAAAAATTTAATACATCTTTTAGTGAAGTTGGTTTTAACATTCTGTGTTTAAAAATACCACTTTTAGAAAGTAGGTATTTTCTTGCCTAACCATCCAGCCTGCCTCTGCTAGCTTGTGTATTGTATGTCTGGGTTTGTGAGTGACAGGGGCTGGGGGACTCCAGGAGGCAGGGTGAGTCAGCACTAGGCTGAATAGACCTATCTGCATGAGTGGTGGGAGGAGTAGCACCTGGGCTAATCAAATTTTTCTCACATTTTTCTCAAATTTCTGTGTGGGAAAGTTGTAGGATCACCGGGCTGACACAAATTTCCTACCACCCAGCGTTTCCCCTGGTCTCCCGATAAAAATGGTACCTCACTTGTGTGGGTAGGCATAGTGGCTGCAACAGGAAATGGCCCAAATCGTACAATGGTGACTTCAAAATTACCTATCACAAAACTACCTGGTTTTGCGGGGGCACCTGGTTTTTTGGCCACAGGCTCGCGGCCATCTAGGGAAACCTACCAAGCCCACACATTTCTGAAAACTAGACACCCTGGGGAGTCCAATGAGGTATGGCTTGCGTGGATCCCCCAACATTTCCCTACCCAGAATCCCCTGCAAACCTCAAATTTAGCTGAAAAAACACTTTTTTCATACATTTTTGCGTGGGATCACCGTGCCGGCACAAATGTCCTATCACCTAGCATTCCCCTTGGTCTCCCGAGTACAATGATACCTCACTTGTGTGGCTGTCCAATGCAGAATCAGCTAAAACATATTTTTTCAAAAATGTAGCGCTTAGAATTCTTGGTGCTATACCCTCAGTCCCTATGTTTTGGGCTCTTCCCAGTCACAGGCCTTTGGCCCAGCCACACAAGTTAGGTATCATTTTACTTGGGAGGACAAGGGGAATGCTGGGTGGTAGGACATTTGTGCCGGCAAGGTGATCCCATGCAAAAATGTATGGAAAAAGTGTTTTTTCAGCTAAATTTGAGGTTTGAAGGGAATTCTGGGTAGGGAAACGTTGGGGGATCCACGCAAGCCATACCTCATTGGACTCCCCAGGGTGTCTAGTTTTCAGAAATGTGTGGGTTTGGTAGGTTTCCCTAGATGGCCGCGAGCCCGGGGCCAAAAAACCAGGTGCCCCCCCTCGCAAAAACAGGTAGTTTTGTGATAGGTAATTTTGAAGTATCCACAGTACGATTTGGGCCATTTCCTGTGGCAGCCACTATGCCTACCCACACAAGTGAGGTACCATTTTTATCGGAAGACCTGGGGGAACGCTGGGTGGCAGGAAATTTGTGTCAGCCCGGTGATCCTACAACTTTCCCACACAGAAATTTGAGAAAAAAATGATTGTTTTCAGCATAATTTGAGGTTTGCAGGGGATTCTGGGTAGGGAAACGTTGGGGGATCCACACAAGTCATACCTCATTGGATTCCCCAGAGTGTCTAGTTTTCAGAAATGTGTGGGTTTGGTAGGTTTCCCTAGATGGCTGCCGAGCCCCGGGCCAAAAACCCAGGTGACCCCCCTTGCAAAACCAGGTTGTTTTGTGATGGGTAATTTTGATGTCTTCTCAATACGTTTTGGGCCCTTGCCTGTCGCGGGTAATTGACCCACCCATGCGAGTGAGGTACCATTTTTATTGGGAGACCTGGGGGAACGCTGGGTGGTAGGAAATTTGTGGATCCATGCAGATTCCTCTACTCTCCCACACAGAAATTTGAGAAACCTTTTATTTCTTTCAGCAAAATTTGAGGTTTGCAGGGGATTCTGGGTAGGAAAACGTTGGGGGGTCCACGCAGGCCATACCTTCCTGGACTCCCCCTGGTGTCTAGTTTTCAGAAATGTGTAGGTTTGGTAAGTTTCCCAAGATGGCCACCGAGCCTGGGGCCAAAAACTTATGTGACCCCCCCTTGCAAAACCAGGTTGTTTTTGTGATAGGTAATTTTGATGTCTCCTCAATACGTTTTGGGCCCTTGCCTGTTGAGGGTACTTGACCCACCCACACAAGTGAGGTACCATTTTTCTCTGAAGACTTTGGGGAATGCGGGGTGGGTGGAATTTTGTGGATCCACGCAGATTCCAGAACTTTCCAACACAGAAATATAAGGAAAATGTGTTTTGTTTGACAAATTTTGCGGTTTGCAAGGGAATCTGGGTAACAGAACCTGGTGAAAGCCAGACAAGTCACCCCATCCTGGATTCCCCTGGGTGTCTAGTTTTCAAAAATGTATAGGTTTGCGAGGTTTCCCTTGGTGCCGGCAGAGCTAGGGTTCAAAATCCACAGCTAGGCACTTTGCAAAAAAAGGGTCTGTTTTCACTGTGAAAATGTGGTGTGTCCACGTTGCGTTTTGGGCCGTTTCCTGTCACGGGCGCTAGGCCTACCCACACAAGTGAGGTACCATTTTTCTCGGAAGACTTTGGGGAATGCGGGGTGGGTGGAATTTTGAGGATCCACGCAGATTCCAGAACTTTCCACCAGAGAAATGTGAGGAAAATGTGTTTTTTTTTTTTTTTTTTACAAGGTTTGAGGTTTGCAAGGGATTCTGGGTAACAGAACCTGGTGAGAGCCAGACAAGTCACCCCATCCTGGATTCCCCTGGGTGTCTAGTTTTTAAAAATGTATAGGTTTGCTAGGTTTCCCTAGGTGCCGGCAGAGCTAGGGTTCAAAATCTACAGCTAGGCACTTTGCAAAAAAAGGGTCAGTTTTCACTGTGAAAATGTAGTGTGCCCACGTTGCGTTTTGGGCCGTTTCCTGTCGCGGGCACTAGGTCTACCCATACAAGTGAGGTACCATTTTTCTCGGAAGACTATGGGGAATGCGGGGTGGGTGGAATTTTGTGGATCCACGCAGATTCCAGAACTTTCCACCACAGAAATGTGAGGAAAATGTGTTTTATTTTTTACAAAGTTTGAGGTTTGCAAGGGATTCTGGGTAACATAACCTGGTGAGAGCCAGACAAGTCACCCCATCCTGGATTCCCCTGGGTGTCTAGTTTTCAAAAATGTATAGGTTTGCTAGGTTTCCCTAGGTGCCGGCAGAGCTAGGGTTCAAAATCTACAGCTAGGCACTTTGCAAAAAAAGGGTCAGTTTTCACTGTGAAAATGTAGTGTGCCCACGTTGCGTTTTGGGCCGTTTCCTGTCGCGGGCACTAGGTCTACCCATACAAGTGAGGAACCATTTTTCTCGGAAGACTTTGGGGAATGCGGGGTGGGTGGAATTTTGTGGATCCACGCAGATTCCAGAACTTTCCTCTACAGAAATGTGAGGAAAATGTGTTTTATTTTTACAAAGTTTGAGGTTTGCAAGGGATTCTGGGTAACAGAACCTGGTGAGAGCCAGACAAGTCACCCCATCCTGTATTCCCCTGGGTGTCTAGTTTTCAAAAATGTATAGGTTTGCTAGGTTTCCCTAGGTGCCGGCAGAGCTAGGGTTCAAAATCTACAGCTAGGCACTTTGCAAAAAAAGGGTCCGTTTTCACTGTGAAAATGTGGTGTGCCCAAGTTGCGTTTTGGGCCGTTTCCTGTCGCGGGCACTAGGTCTACCCATACAAGTGAGGTACCATTTTTCTCGGAAGACTTTGGGGAATGCGGGGTGGGTGGAATTTTGTGGATCCACGCAGATTCCAGAACTTTCCACCACAGAAATGTGAGGAAAATTTGTTTTTGTTTTTTTACAAAGTTTGAGGTTTGCAAGGGATTCTGGGTAACAGAACCTGGTGAGAGCCAGACAAGTCACCCCATCCTGTATTCCCCTGGGTGTCTAGTTTTCAAAAATGTATAGGTTTGCTAGGTTTCCTATGTGCCGGCAGAGCTAGGGTTCAAAATCTACAGCTAGGCACTTTGCAAAAAAAGGGTCAGTTTTCACTGTGAAAATGTGGTGTGTCCACGTTGCGTTTTGGGCCATTTCCTGTCACGGGCACTAGGCCTACCCACACAAGTGAGGTACCATTTTTATCGGATGACTTAGGGTAACACAGAATTGTAGAGCAACTGTTATTACCTATTGACTTTCAATGCATTTCTGCCTTCCAAATGAAAGACTATGTGTAAAAAACAAGTCACTTTGAAAAATGTCCTATAATTCTCATGCTAGTATGGGTACTCACAATTTCGGAAATGTGCAAATAGCTACTGTTTCTAAACTCATTATTTTGTTCCAATTTCAGAAATACATAGGTGTCTTTCATCCTGATTTTTCACTGTATATATTTTCCCAAATGAATTGCTATATATCCAGTACATAATAAAAACCATTGCAAGACTCTGCTCAGTTATTGGCTCTGGGTTCGTCAGGTTCTTGGTGAACCTACAAGTCCTATATATCCCCACAACAAGAAAGGTCCAGCGGATGTAACGGTATATTGCTTTCAAACATCTGTCATAATTAGAAGAAGTTACAGGTGAAAACGATGGCACAAATGGCTGTTTTTTTCAACTCATTTAAATTGTTTCCTATTTTCAACTGTTAGTTTCTATAAAGAAACCTTGAAGGATCTACACAAATGACCCCTTGCTGAATTCAGAAATTTGTCTACTTTTCTAAAATGTATAGCTTTCCAGGATCCATTATTGCTTTCATACCCATTTCTACCATTAACTGGAAGAAGGTTGAAAGCACAAAAAATAGCAAAAATAGGCTATGTCCCAGTAAAATGCCAAAACTGTAAAAAATTTGGTTTTCTGACAAAAGTCTGTCAGTCCCTGAAAGCTGGGAAAATGGTGATTTCAGCCCCACAAACCCTTTGTTGATACCATTTGCAGGGAAAAAAACAGACGCTTTCATTTGCAGCACCTTTTTCCCATTTAAAAAAAAAAAAAAAAATGTAGCTTTATTTTGGCTAATTTCTGGGTCCCCTCCAGGGGAATCCACAATCCCTGGGTACCTTTAGAATCCCCATGTTGTTGAAAGAAACGGACGCAAATTTGGCGTGGATACCTTATGTGGTCAAAAAGTTACAGGGGCCTAAGCGCGAACTACCCCAAATAGCCAAAAAAGGCTTGGCACAGAGGGGGAAAAGGCCTAGCAGCGAAGGGGTTAATGGACCCAGAACAGTCCTTTCTTTACCCATCACAGCAATCACAGAGGCATGTTATTGGGGCTGCATCTTCATAGTACCAAAATTTGAAGAAAAGGTCTGCGCTCTTTTTCTGCATTTTTGGGGAGAAAACCTCTAACCCCCTCCTCTCCTGTGCACGTATTAGGAAAATTTGATACAAGGTTTCTCTTGTGATATAGAAGAACATCGTTCCTTTTTGCTCTGAAGCTTGGTCAGGAACTTCATCTCTGAACTCATGTCAGTGACCGAGAAAAAATATCCACAGAGACTAATGATTCAGAATTTGTTCAAAGATTGGGGCTACTAATTAATAGTACTAGAGCAGGGGTCTGGATTAATAAACAAAAAAGTCTGCGTCTATGCGAAGCCAATAAGGCAAGGAAAACTCTGGCCTCATACCTAAAATTCAAAATGCAGAAAAACATCATCAATGCTAACAAAGATGACACTGACACTATCCACACTAACCCACTCAAAATAGCGGATACCTTCCAAGAATTCTATCAAAAACTATATGACTCCAATACCAAACTGAATCGCGTGAAGAATAAGGAATTCCTAGACAAAATTTCACTTAACACATTATCTGCCCAAGAGATGAGCTCCATCAACGGTGGTATTACCCTCCAAGAAGTGGGCACCGCCATTAAAAAACTAAACCTGGCAAAGCCCCTGGTCCAGACGATTGTAACACCACTTTCTTTAAAGCATTTGCCAACCTCTTCTGAACCTATATCAGCAGTTTGTAACCACGGGCCAAATTACAGGCACTCCAGCAGAGGCGATCATAACAGTTATCCCAAAAGAAGGTAAAGACCTGCTCCTCAATAAAAACTATAGGCCAATTTCATTAATAAATCTTGACTGTAAAATATACGCTATGATACTAAATCTCTGTTTGCAAAATTATGTGGGCAAACTTATCCACCTTTCGCAAGTAGGATTCCTTAAACCAGGCTCTCTAGTGACAACACTAGGATTTTCTGCCATGTAATTGAAAAAGCTAAGCTAATCGACTCCCCAACTGACGCTATCACCTTGGACGTAGAGAAAGCGTTTGACATGGTTGACTGGGCATACTTGAGAATGACATTAGAAAGGTTCAACTTCGGAGAGTCACTGATACGAATGATCATGGCACTTTACTATCAACCTAGAGCTAAAGTAAGAGTGGGAGGTGCAATGTCCTCTTCCCTATCACTACGACAAGGCACCAGGCAAGGATGCCCTCTCTCCCCTGCCCTCTTCTTACTAGCTATAGAGCCGTTTCTTCAACACTTGAGAGAAAATGCAGAAATACCAGGGATAGAATTTGGAAGTGCAACTTTCAAAGTGGCCGCATACGCGGATGATCTGGTAGTCTCAAGCGAGGCTGAAACAGCCATCCCAGCCCTCAGGAACACGATACAGGAGTTCGCTGAAGTCTCCGGTTACATACACACTCAATAAAGATAAAATAGAAGTTAAGCTTTTGTAAATGTAAATCCGTATTTATAAAGCGCGAACTACTCACCCTTACGGGTCTCAAGGCGCTGGGGGCCGTCGTGGAAATTAAGTGAGCTATTGCCCAGAGTCACATGGTGCTGAGCTGAGCTGCCGCCGGATCCGGGGTTCGAACCGTGAGCCCTGTGCTCCGAAGTCAGCTGCCCTGGCCGCTGCACCACACCTCTCCACACACTCAATAAAGATAAAATAGAAGTTAAGCTTTTGAATTGCCGGGGTGGTAGGGACATCTTGGGAGACACAGGTCTGGCATGGCAACCAGGACCAATTAAATACCTGGGTCTGCTATTCACTAACGATCTTATAACTACACTATAAGAGAATGAAAACTCCATATCTAAGAAAATCTCTGAGCTACTGGACGGATGGTCACCAAAATTTCTATCATGATGAGGAAGGGTAGAAACAATTAAAATGATGATATCACCACTGATCAACTATCTTATTAGTATGCTCCCTATGATCCTGTCCGAAGACTTCCTGAAGAAAATTGATAAGGCTTTTACCAACTTCTTATGGCAAAAGAAGAAAGCTAGAATATCTCTGATAAAACTCAAACAGGCCAAAAACAGAGGAGGGACCAGTCTCCCAAACTTCAGAATCTATCAAACTGCCTTCCTATGCAGACAAGGTGCGGCCTGGTTTGTAGACAACCCACACTATCGCCCCTTAAGGCTGGAAGTAGAAGCAAACTTAATCAAAGGTATCCCCCTCCCCGCTATTATGACTATGCACATGTCTATCCTACAATATTCCAAATATATTATCCAGAACACAAAACAGGTGCTCTCACGCCTAGAAATGCACTCTACTGTTAAACTCGATAAATCTAATATGGCTGCAGTCTGGTATAACCCCAAACTAAGAGTAGATGGCAACCTAATCTTCTGGCAGGACTGGTCACAGAAAGGCGTCAATTTTATCCAAGACCTATACAAGGACACCTCTCCTAAATCCTTCGCCGAACTACAAACAGAGAAGGGACTGACCAACATAGACATGTACAATTTTTTTAAACTTATAGCCCTAATATCTAAACACTCAATAAAGCCAGTTGATCCCTCTCTACCCCTCGGGCTATCCCAGTTGCTCAAGAGCGGTCCTACAGTGTCCTGCATATATAAACTTCTCCTGTCCAAACCATGTAAGAACCTTACAGTCAACGAGAAGAAGTGGGCGGCAGAACCCAATACCACCTCTTTCAAATTTGCCTGGGAACGCATACATATGACTCCTTTCAGGAACAAAGTCTCGCCCGCACTCTCTCAAACGAAATACATGATTATAAATAGGGCCTACTGGACACCAGCTAAACTCCACAAGCTGAACCTCATCCACTCTCCCCAATGCTGGAACTGTAACTCTCACTCAGGAGATCTACCACATATGATATTTCTCTGCCCGATCTTTCAACCGTTCTGGGATAAAGTTTACAAGTATATAACACATACTTTGCACATCACACCTAATAGAGAATTCTCATACATTTTGCTTGGTATTTGCTAGAGCCACAAATACAAAACGACAAGGAACGGGACCTACTTGATTTAATGCTCAGCCTGGCATGCAAAATAATCCTGAGCAATTGGAAGACCTTCAAATCAATCTCTTTCAAGATGTGGCAGGAATTGCTAATCTTTTTAAGAGGTGCTGACAATACCACTCTACAACTTTCCCCGTGGCACCCAGCCCACAGGAAAATGTGGAACGCCATGGACTCTTCCTCCTTCATCTTTAAACCTCCGTGATAGCCTTTAACACTTGATTCACCAAGGGACACATATGAGGATTACCGAATTCTAGCTGAACAATGCACTAAACTCACCTCGAATGCACATCTCAGACTCCCCTAAAGTGCATCTTTTTATCAATACCATGAGCCATTGTTTTTTTTATTATTATCATTATTTAACGGTGGTATAGCAAGATCGAACGTAAGGTAGAATGTCTTGTTTACTCTTAAACTGGCACTTGTACCACTGTACTACTGCATATGCAAATCACTATGCTACTGTCTCTATTGTTAATGGGTCTGCCAACACATGTATGACTTAGTATTGTTGTTACAATTCTATAGAATGACTGACTTGTGCACTAGTATCCACCTGCTTTTATTTCTTTTGTCATTTCTGCTCACTGTTTCCTTACTCCTTTGTGTTGTAATTCTTTAAAATTATCAATAAAAATCATTTGAAATCAAAAAAGATTGGGGCAGCTTCCTTTGAATGGGAGGCTACTAAATAGCCCACACTTTATTTATAGGTCCCAATGCCAGTAGTGTAGTTTTGGAGCTGACAGCAGTAAGCCTCAATGTTATTTCCTAGTATTTACCAATAATTCATGACAGGGACCTGACCCACAGATTTTTTTGTAGATGAGCATTAAAATGTAATACCTTACGTTAGTTTCTAAATGTTTGTTGTGACCAACAGCAATCTCGCTCTCCAATTTTAAAGTTCTTTTATCAAGAGTAGTAGAGAATCCTGCATATAATGAACTGGATTATTTGAGGCAGGAATTGATGATCATGACTTTGGCCAGAGTTCCTTGGGCAGATATAATGGAGGGTGCAAGACCTTCAGCTCTCAGTGACATGATCTTGTGATTGCTTTGAACTGTGCAATGGGTTTAAGAATTGAATTCAAGGATGACTCAAAGAACACTACTAGTATCGGAAAGACTAAAATAGGCTGTAAAACATTTGATCAAGGGCTTTTTTGGCATTCAGGTTGGTGGTACTGTAGGCAACTACTTGCCATTCATATTTTTGCTCTATGGCTGCCTGTGGCAATTTCCTTTGAAAATGTATCACCCACAGAGGATTTAGTCTTCCATTTTTTAATATTCGAGGGGTCCAAGCAAATGAAGCACTAAAAGAACAGATGATGTTAAAGTGTGAGCATAATACAAATTGAAGAACAGAAAATACCATACAATTTCAAAGTGAAGAGGAAACTAGGACTAACAATTTATGTCATGGCAATACAAGAACTTGCATAATTTTGGGAGGCCTTTTCTAGATAGTCATCACGTTTGACCTAAGTCTGTTCGAACTAATTTTTGTTAAAACATTGTTAACCAACTGCAAACGTAAAGTTTTGGTGAACCCAACTCTTTGACAGTTGTTCTTAGAAAAGCTAAGGATGGGAGGGAAGCTACAGAGCTGCAGCCAAGAATCCTATCAACAGTTGTTCCCCAAATAGCAATGCAAGTCATACCGACACAAAACGTAGTATGACAGTACTCTGTGCCTTGGGTTCAAAATAGGATGCATCCGGACTAATCAGTAATAGATCCTTTTTAGTAAGGAAGCACACTGTACACTTCTTTTTGAATTCATCTGTTTCCAGCTAGCATGAGCAGGATACTCTGGGTCAAAGTAGGGAGGAGAGGTTGTTCTCATTGCTCGACTGCATCAGTACTCTGCCACCTCCGCCCTACTAAGATGAACTACATCAATAACCAGCTTGCCTAACAAACCTCCGTTTTTCTCAATGGGTGGATCACACATATGACATTGTGCTCCATCTGCATCTGGATATGTTGTTGCTTCCAAGAGACCAAACTGACAATCACTCCCCTTAGGTCTGAATGGAGATCTGCTGTCTATAAGTACCACTTGTTCTAGAGGAGTTGGGTGGAAATATGCAACCCTGTGCTGCCTACCAACCCAAATGTGCTGTCTACTGATGCAAACGAGCCTGGGCAGCCTGCATGGCAAGTGGGAACTGCACTACAGAATAACGCCATAATGCTGAGTGTGGAGAACGCCACAGTAATAGGGGAAATTTCCTTCTTGTCTCTTGTTAGCTCCCTATACCCCGACCAAAAAACCCCACCCAATTAAGTTCATCTTGGCACGATGCCATGCCTGTCGGTGGGAGAGATCAGAGCACTAGATCATAAATGATATTCCTTTTATTAGACGTGTCAGGTTCACTTGCTTAATAATAGCAGTAATCACCTTGCATAAGAGTCACACTGGGAACTAAAATAAGAATGCTCTTTTGACCTTTTTTTCAAATGGGATCCACCCCTTTAGCACGCAAGGTGTGTCTGACTTTTTGATCATCTGGTGCGAGAAATTTGGTTGTTGGTTAAGGGGGTGTGTGAGCCCTTCTCAAGCAACAGCCACAATCCCTGTCATGGTGAAACACTAAAGTCACTAATTTAACTTGTGCTTGACCCTCTGGTAGCTTGGCAGAAAAGCAGTCCAGCTTAACTTAGTGGCAATGTGTGAAGTGTTTATGTAGCATTTAAACAGTAATAAAGTGAAAAAACAACACAAGAAAAATCCCACACCAGTTTAGAAAAATAGTGTAAAGTTCAATAAATTATTTGACACCAAAATGACAAACCTCCACTGAATGGAACCGGAGGTATGCAATTTCAAAGAATTATGGTAAGTATAGCGCCTAAAAGCACCAAGCACCACTCGCTGTTATCTGGTAGTGCGAGGCTGGGTGAAATTCACAAGTTCAGGACAACCACAATGGAGCGAGGCCAGATAAAGGGACCAGATTAGTTCGGCTGAAAAATGTACCTTCCAAAGTCCAGCACGAAGAATCCAGTTTGCGGTGGAGGAAGCCGTGAGTAGAAGGGAGAGTGTTGTGGATGGTTGTCGTACTAGCGTAGAGTAGCGTTCGAGTAGGTTGAATGTTGTGGATGATCGAATCTGTAGTGGGAAGGGTAGGTTGGGTGTTGCAGATGGTCGTCGCTGTAGCCTGAAGATCCTGCAGGCGTCATCGACAGTCGTTGCTAGAGCTTCGCGTTTGCATTCACCATGTGCTGTTGATGCTGTAGCGCACAGTGCAGATCTCACACCACTGTAGTACGAAGAGCTGAGTTCACTGGAGCTTTGCATTCGCGGTTGGAGGTAGCAGCAAGATCTTGGTGTGCACTGATCCGTTTGCGGTCATAAAGAGCCCAGAACTTCAAGATTTCTCCTTTTCTTCCAGGGGGAGCTCAACTGATGCCACACCAAGGGTGCAGAAATAACCTGAAATGCACCGCTTAAGGATCAGTAACTCACTGCAGCTGAGGCCAGCAGGGCTCAGGCCGGTCTAGTTGCAGGTCGTGGCGGGTTCCGTGCAGCAGGTCTGCTGGGCAGTTGCAGCGGAGCCTCTGGAACTTGTTGTGTCCCTGAAGCTCATAACAGGAGGCCAGTCAGCCGTCCAATAGTCACTTCAGCCTGGGATGAAGGGTGCAGGTCTAGTCTTCCTTCTCAGACAGCAGGGCAAGCTTCAAGCAGCAGGACAGTGCTCTGGCAGCAGGACAGTCCTTCTTCCATAGTAAAAACAGGTCCAGTAGTAGTGTACTGAATAGTTGGCCTGTGGGTCCTAATTTTATACCTGGTGCTAGCTTTGAAATGCTTCTGGTGTTTGGAATTTCCTACCTCCCTGTCATGGTTCCAGTCTGTCCGCAGTTACAATAGGCTGGTGTGCAGTTCTTCATATGTGAGCTGAGGCAATGTTTTTGAAGTCCAAGTAGGGCTGTACACAACTCTGCCCCCCCCCCCCCATCATGCCTTGGATGGCCTATGCTGCCAAAACCTAGGCCCCCTATTGTGTGACTGTCTGAGAGGAATACGCAAAGGCCAAACGCCAATTACACCTAGTCATGTGACCCAGGAAAGGGGCTGCAGGCACCACCAAATGGTTAGGACAAGAAAATGCCAACTTTCTGAAAGTGGCATTTTCAGAATTGTGACATAAAATCCGACTTTTCCATCAAGAGAGGTTTGAAATTATAATTCTGCAAGCACCAAACATGACATTTTGTCGTGTAGTTCCCACTAATCCATAGGACCTGCACGTTTGTTGGACAACATAAACTTTGGTTGAGGTGCCTAGACCGATTCCCAGCACCCCAGCAGGATATGTTGGCATAGAGACCAGCTAGCAGACTGTGCCACCATAAGCCCCTCTAATCTTATCAGGCAGCGAATGGTTTCTGGCAACCATTGAACATGACAACCCTGACCCTTCATGGTTAGTGGGAACAGATCAGAACCTTTTGGTCACTCACTCGTGCTTACTAGTACTCAGGGAAATATATAGAGAATACACAGTTGGACTTTTTCAATATATTTATTGAACCAACTTTATTCTTGTATAAAATACATGTGCTGCAATAATCAGTAGACAGAAGCAGATGAAAGTGATTACAAGCACCAAAAGAGTGAATAGTAGATGTAGTTCTACCATGGTGCTAAAACAGTGTATATATGCAGGCACATAAACAAGGCAGTAATCAGGTGTACCCCCTACTACGCAAACCCTACTCTGTGTGTACTTGGAGTGTGTGTAGATGCAAAGCCAAGAATCCCCCCAAGGGATGATCCACCCCCATTAACTGGAGGGAGAGAATGTAGGAGCCCGTCCTGGTCATGAACTGGACACCTCCTTATGGAGATGTCAGACTGCTTTGTGGTGAAGTCTCAGCATGCAGGGACTCTCTGTGTCAGCTGAAGTGCCTCCTCTGCTAATCTTTTTGGATGCTCATTATTTATAATAGAAAGCATCCTTGTGATATGCGTATAGATTAGCGATGTTATGGATATGTAGATAGCCCTGTCGCCCGTGGATAAAGATGGAACAACATTTGTACATAGTGTGTCAAGAGGCCTTGTACATGGTGTTTGAGGCATCATGATAATGTTATGCAAAGCTATCTGTGTAAATAATGTAGTTTCAGAGAACCCAATCCAACATTGTCGTGCACGAAATATGTGCAAAAGGTCACAGCAAAAATGTTACTGTGTAAATTTAGGACAATGTAAGAAAAATGTGTAGCTCCGTTACTTGGACCTAACCCGGGCACATAACAATTCCTACCTGCTCCCAAACAAAAGTTATCACTTATTAAGTGTAATAAGGTAACCCAATATTATCATATGGGGGAGGTAGGCCTTGCAATAGTGAAAAACAAATGAGAGTTTTTCACTACCACGACATGTAAATTTAAACTCATATGTCCAACTTTTTAACTAGAATGCATTCTGTCCTATGGACTGTTAAGACCCTTACCCTAGGGGTGACATATATGTAATGAAAAGGAAGGTTTAATCCTGGCAATGTTAGGCCTGAGACATGTTTTGAAAGGGCTACTTGTGGCTCAATAAGTGCTGAAGGCCCACTTGTAGCATTTAATTTACCTGCTCTGGGTATATGGTATGTGTAGTAATTACCGGAGCAGGACGTAGTGTGCAGGCAAGTTTAATGGAAGGAATAGAAACCTCAATAGTGGTGCTACCTGTCCTGGCAACAGCTCACAGCCAACTGCTGTTAATCCAGCCAAATGACTCTCCACATTCCATCATAGAACCTGACATCATAACACTTAGAATACTACATTACTTTTTCCCCTCAATAAAATAAAAGACATAACAACAACATAACAGGACTATATCATTACAAGAGAAAATGGAATTTAGCGATACTGGGATAAAAATAAAAACATACACAAAATATACATAATGTTACAAGAACAAACATTAATTTACATCTGAACGTAATGACAAATTTCTTTATCAAAGTGCATACATAATAATTTTCATCTGAACTTAATAGGCAGTTCCTTTTCCACAGGCCAAAGCAAAACCTCTGTGAAACCTGATAGGCAAATTTCTTTGTCAGTCACTTCTGCGAATAGAAACATCCTCATGAGCAGAAATATCCTTGTTATCCTCGTGCGCAACTTTTAAAACACCCTACCTTCTTCCAACACTGGTGTCTTCTTCAACCAATCACAGGATCCTTAATATGATCTACAACAGGATCCTTGATCACTTTCTCAACATTCCACCAATTCCGCGTGTTAACTCTAACAGCATACCGCCTACTCTATCAACCAACAATGGTTCAGTAAATTTCATTACCCCTTTTTTTGTCACCAGGAACCTAACCTCTTAAAACTTCACCCACCACAAGACGATGTGAATACACTTTCTTTCTTGCATCAAAACACTTCTTTTGTTTAACTTGTACTTCCTGCACATTCCTCCTTACAAAACTGTCCGTGTCGTTTACCACATCATGTTTTACCTATTTGAACATCCACCCTGGGCAGATTTTAGAAGATGGTTTCTGCCCTCTCAATAGTTCAAACTGAGAAATTGTGGTAGTTGAATGCAGAGTAGTTTGGTAAAACCATAGCATGGACTGAATAGCATTAGTTACAACACACTTATTCGCTATCGGCCATTGAACACATTCTACCAAAACTCAATTCATACGCTCAACTAATCCATTGGTTTTAAGATGTTTGATACCACCTTGTCGAAGAAATAGTTCAAACTCCTTACTAACAAAGTGGACACCATTGTCAGAAACCCTTAAAGATGGAAACCCCTGCCTCAAAAACATTTCTTTAACAAAATCAATAACAATATTTGAAGTGGGTTCCCCAAGAAAGTGAACTTCAGGCCGCTCTGGGTTCTGGGTAGTAAGTAGTCAATCAGGTCTAAAGCAAATCACAAATTTTATGATAAAGAATTGAAAGGCCTAACTAGGCCAATACCAACTTTTTCCCATGGTTTCGAAGGCAATTCAAAAGTTTGCAAAGGTGGGTTTCTTGTTTTCAGATCCGTCTCACAACTATTACAAACAACACAATGCCTTACATGTTTATCAACATGACATCCATACTAAATCACCTGAATATTCCACACACCCTGCGTTTAGTGAGTGTTCTTCCTAAGCGCACCACATAGAATTCTTTTTCTTAGACTCTCTGAAGGCACAAATTTCTCTCCCCACACAAAAATACCATCTTTCACCGAAATATCTGTTGAAATTTTAACAAAAGTCTGAAACTGGTAAGACACATTTTTCTCTTTAGGCCAACCTTGCGTAACAAAATGTATTACATGTGACAATAACACAATTTTGTTCAATTCGTCCCTCTATTCAGATTCACTAATGCCACACGTTTTCTAAATCAATGGCTGCAATTGAAGAACTTTCTTGTTCTTCTGCCTCTACAGCATCCATATCTACTTCCTCAACTGGAAACCTAGACAATCAGTTCTAACATTTTTATTTCCAGGCATATACAAAATAACAAAATTATAGTGCAGCAATATTGTTGAGAATCTAGCTGTGTGTGGTGTGTAGTCTTTAATTCTGTCAACTGACAGAATGAAGACTAACGGACTATGATAATTTCTTAAGACAAACATGTTTGCCCCAAATATATGGGTGAAACTTCCTAATAGCCCATCAACACGCTAGTAACTCCTTTTGAATGACTGAAAAAGTATTCTCAGAACCTCTCTAAACCAGAAGAGCATAACCTAAGATGTTTTCAAAGCCATCTTTGACTTGTGTAAGAACTGCACCTAGACCAAAACTGCTTGCATCCACCGTAATAGATCAAATGGCTTCTAAACTCTTGATCCCACCAACTAAGAATTAATCCATTCAAAAACCTCCTGATAAGATTTGTCCCACATAAAACACATTTTTCTTAAGTAAAGCAGTCAAAGGTTTCACCTTAGATGCATAATCAGCAGTACATCTTGAATAAAATTCACACAGTCCAATGAAAGACTTAAGCCCAGTCATACCAGCAGGTGAGCAGCATCAATGATGGCTTTGACCATCTCAGGCCTCGGTTTAACTCCATGTTCAGACACATTTCCCAAATACTCTACTTTTTCTCTCAGGAACTGACACTTTTCTACCTTCAAAGTGGCACCATTCTCCTGCATGATCATTGAAACCCTTACCAGGATAGAATCATGTTCTACTGGTACCAAAAATAAAAACATCATCTTGGAAAACCGCCACCCCATCAATACCTTTGAACATTCGAAACATGATTCTCTGAAATACCGCAGCTACCGATGTCAACCCAAATGGTATTCTGCAGTATTGAAAAGTGCCAGTGGTAGAGCAAAAGGCCACAAGATGTCTAGATGATGGATCAAGTAGAGCCTAGTGGTAAGCTGCGGCCAGAACTAGTTTAGAAAACCATTTGGAACCTCCTATCATAGTCAACAATTCCATAATCTTTGGAAGTGGTTGCAAATCCACCCAAATATGTTTATTTAAAGAGCAAATATCCCCACACACTCTCAGTTCACTGTTCTTCTCTCGCGTCACAAGTGTCGACAACCATAAAGAAGATTCAATAGGTTCGATGATACCTTTTTCACACAGACACATAAGTTCCTTGTTCCAAATATTCCCTGATACTAAATGGTACACTTCTTAATTTATGTTTCACTGGGATAGAACCCTTCTTAACTTTATTCTGATGTGTGAAACCCTTGATAGAACCTACATTTGTGGTAAATTCTGAAGGATATTGTTTCACAAGGCCGTCTGTGAATTTATTTGAACCTACAACCGATACCTGGAATTTGGTACCTGGTCTGAACACCAATTGAAACAAACCCTGATGAAACCACCCCAAAACAGACAGTCCCTTGATCGCCACATACATTTTTCCATAAATGTACACCCTCAAAATGACCAGCTCGCTCAATTTTGCACCCTTCCTAAGAAACAGGTGACCTATCAGGTGGTCCAGTGGTCTGTTAACCCGGGTTTCTCTAAATAATTATTGGGTAATCTTAGTGATCCTAGCACCAGAATCAACTAATAATTTAAGTTTTTTGTCTCCTACACCAGTATCAATATTTGGGTCAGTACAAGTAGAAGGATCTCCACTCACCACAATATTTTCTGCGACCACCATTACCATGTCTTTGAGATCATCTTGGATTTTGTCTACTTTGTCATATTCAGGCTCAGACACATTGGCCACACCAATGCCATTCACACTCACACGATTACCATGTAAGGTACCATCACTACGTTTACCACTTTCGCACACCATGGCAAAATGACCAATTTTGTTACATACTGTTCACTTCACATTTTTAGCATGACACACATTGTTCCCCCTTGTATGGGTAATGTTGCCGCACCTAAAACACATATATGGCTGTTTGAAAAACGGCCTACTGTCCCCACATGCTGCTCTGACCGTCTTGTCTTCTTTTGTTTTAACTACCCCAATGGTTTCTAAAGACCTATCTTCAAGTTCCTTTACAGACACTTTAAATGTCTCTGTGCTTTTCACCAGCCTGATAGTTTCATCAAGTGACAGATTACCCATAAAGAGTAGATTCTGTTGAAAAGACTTCTGTGCACTTACACATGAATTGATCCCTGACTAATTGGTCAGCAAGCATCTCAAATTGGCAATCATTGACTAACGTTCTTAAAACTGAAATGTAAGGGTCAATATCTTTGCCACTTCTTTTTCCCAGTTTAAAAAATGTATTTCCTAGTACTACCAGACTAGGTTGAATATCAAACCTGAGTTCAAGTTTTTTTTTACTGTTTCCATATACTCGTCAACCTCCTTACCTTCATTGAGAGCAAACAGTGGTGAAGAAGAAAAAATGTTTTACTTTGAGGATGGAATTGTTTCGCTCCAGTCGCCCCAAAATACATTTTAAAGGCGTCAAATCAGTTCTTCCATGAAATTTGCTGGTTGCCTTGTGTTTCCAGAAAAGGAGAAAAGGCAGTGGAGGTGTAACCAACTGCGCTGTAACAAAACGCTATGCTGTTAATAACAATAAACCATTTAAAACTGAAAACATAACACAAGGACACAGCTTTTGAAATAAAATGTGCATGCCACCGTGACACACTATGGAACAAAAACAGGAAGGACAGGAAATTGCAAGTAAACAACGTGGTTCTTTTTTTTATAGCTCAGGTGTGCGCATCACCTCAATGCGCCAATAGTAAACCCAAGATATGCACAGTACTGAATGTTACTGTAAATGTAGTTCTGTTCAGGTGTGTGCATCACTGGGAAGCACATTAAAATTGTTTCACTTCCTTCAATAGATTTTTCTTTATAAATGTTGACAACACCAGTACCAATATACCGGCACATGCGTAGTGAAAGAAAACAATGCTCCCAAGATGCTAGTGTGACTGACGAGAAAAGGCATGCACTGCTGCTTCTTTCAGGGAGCTTATAGTACTCTTAAGATGGTGGGTCGTGAAAGAAAACTATGCACCCAAGATGGTGGCACGCCTGTGTGACTGATAGAAAAAAAGCATGCACCGCTGCATCTTTCATGCTGTTTATAATACTCTTAAGATAGCGGTACGCCAGCGGGAGTGGCGAGAGCTTGTGTGCAAAGCTGCAAGCCGTCGCAATTGCACTCCCAATATGCACACTGACTGCTGATACTTCCATTATGGAGGTTGCGCATGAGCACTAACCGCTGACACTTTTTCCTCACTGTTGACTTGCACACAGACAGCACCGCTGCTGGGTACACTACATGGTCAAGCGGAGTGACTATAGAGAAGATACAGCAACTTGAAACCCCGTCTCTCTGGAGGACAGAAGATGCCTGCAGAAACAACATTCAGAACAATTTTTCTTTCATATCCGCCATCGTGGGTTCCTTCCTCTGGCGGTCTCTAAGGTAACTTGCCGCCAATCTAGGGAAATTAAATATGCCAATTGAGTGTAAGCCTATTTTACCATGTTTACAGGCGTGAGCACAAGCACTTTAGCACTGGTTGAGAGTGGTAAATTTTGCAGAGTCCTAGAACCAACAAAAATGAATTCAGCAAAACAGGAGGACGGAGGAAAAACGTTTGGGGGGAAACCACGCCAAGGATGTCAGGTCGAACATCCGTTTTCTGGACCTTTACTGTGGGTGAACGTCACTACCTGAGTCTCACAATAATTGCATAGTAACGCAATGGGCAGTTTGAAGGACAAGGCCCTTAAGCCCTGATGGACTAAGTGCTCTGTCAGCAGTTGAAACCTAGGACTAGATGGGTCTCTCCAGGGCCAATGAGTCTTGCCCCCTTACACCCTCTGAGGACCATTTGGAGGAAGTTCTGGACTTCTGGACCTCAGCGGGAGGAGAGGACCAGCAAGAGCCAGGTAAAGGAGAAAGCTTGTGCAGGAAGCCATTGAAACCAGCTACCTACATAATGGGCCCCTTAGGAGGTCAGGAGGCCTGCTGAAAACTGCAGGAGCTGAAAGAGCCCAAGATCACTGAAATCGTAAGCAATGGGGACTAGATATTCAATTGCAAAGATTTTGGCCTTTGACCCCTACATGCTAACAGAGCACGTGGGGCTGCACTGCAATGCGCAGACACAAAACTTGTTATTTAAATTGCCCTTAGTGGGGTGTGCGTGAGACAGCCTGCCAAGTCTTTCACTAGGTTTGGGGACCCCATCTCTATTCACATAATGACCGGGTCCTGGAACCCTGGAGAGAGACAGACTGTAAAGCAAGGCGGCTCCCACCCGGCGGGAGCACAAAAAGCTGCTGCTGGCTCCTGTGCCAAATTTTGGAAGGCGCCCGGGGAGCCAGTTAGACAGCGTGGAAGTGGGCCACCCGTGCTGCCTCAATGATATCCATGACTCTGGGTGTCCCAGATGAAATCGGGCATCCCTTTGAAAAAGAAAAAAAAAATGGCCACAGCGCGAGGCCTCAGAGAGCTAGCAGAGCAGCAGGAGAGCCGCTGCCACAATATAGTATGCGCACAACGTGACATTCCCTCCTCCCCAAATTCCATCACCTTACCGCCCACTACGCCCCAAAAACTCTCAGAATCAGTGTATATTGTCCACGGCGTAGCCTTTTATTCACAACAATTCAAGTAATTTTCCACAGACCATTCCCGAAGAAAAGTATCCTTCTGGGAAATATAAGAATTATTCACAGCATCACACTTTAGCTGCATCAACATGTCAACGGCAGTAAGGAAATTAGGTAATACATTACACTTTAACTCAGCCGTACACTAGAACAACTTGGCCGTATATTTAAACTTTACACTTTAACTTTTAACTCGGCCGTACACTCGAACTTGGCCATACATTTGCACTTGGCCGTCTCGGCCACTAATGTCCCACTCAGCTGCTCACATTGGGCCGGCAGGCCCCAACGCGCTCCAGCCAACAGTTGCATTACTTGACATCCAGGGCACCGCATACCGCACCGGCCCACCAGGGTATCTGAACACAGGCAGTCTCCCCAAGATTTTACTCAGTCCCTACGTTGTGGGTTAGGGCAGTAGAATCCAGGACTACCGGCAGGTCAGTCCCTCCTCCCCGCCGACCCACTGCACACGTGGAATCTACCCCCTACTGGTGTCCATCGAATGGCTGCACCTCCATTGTTGTGCATCCCTTTTTGTTGTTAACTGTCAGCGCTCCGCCACAGGGTGAGAAGCTCCCCGGCGCACTCGCCCTCCCCCCTCAAGACGCTGACTGTGCTCCAGAACACTTGCTTGTTGTGTCTACAGACATACCTTACTGTAAAAGAACAACGCCAACTTCCTGACTAGAACGAGTTGAGCCAATTGTGCCTATTGTTGCACCTGCCAAAATCATTTTTAACGAGTTAATTGTACCGCTTGGACAGGAACTCCCCCCAGCCTACACCGCTGGTATGATCAACCCCCCCAAGCTAGAAGCTGAATACCCGAGTGAACTTTCACTTTTCCCATTCTCAGAACGTCCAGCACATATTAATGTGACATCCGCTGCACCCAGCGTGCCCGTAGTCCCTGCTTTGCAACAACCTTTCCTAGGTACCCGTATTGGGAACTAAATTATTTGCCTGGACCGGCACTTATGCCTGAATAGTAGGTGTCGGAGCAGAAGGAAATTTGGGCACCTGTCCTCACTGTTTCACAAAGGAAGCACTGCCATAGGGACACCTGATCACAGGGCTTGTAATGGTAAACTATGAGGGCCCCCCCCATACTGGAGTTATTCAGATCGAACCCAGTAATTCCTCATGGACAAATAGGAGAAATCATCCTGTTTGGATATACAAATTATTTACCGCATAATGTTGTAGCCGCACCAACCTGTCAAAGGCATTAAATAAATTAGGCACGACATTACCTTGGTTTTCTGCTTGGCCGAACACTTTAGCGGAAACCACATGTCAAAGGCAGTAAGAAATTAGGCACGACATTACACCTGCCCTTGAGCTTGACCGTACAGTTCAACCTGGCTGCCTCAGCCCGTCAATCTCAGACTCAGCTGCGCACATTGTGCGCTACAGCAAACGGCTGCCTTACTTGAAACTTGGCTCTTATGAGCTCGGGGGATTGTGTATATATTGTGCCTTAAGGAATGTAGCAATAATTTTTTCCTCTTGTGTAGGCAACATTGGTTTGAAGACATAACCCCCGGTCTCTTGGCTTAGGCAGGACAATTAACAACGTCTAGTTAAGAATTTAACGTCCGCTTGGTGCCTTATGTAAAAACTAGGACTGGTGTTGTACTCTCAATGTTAATGTTATTTCACACGATTGTCTAAGTTTGTTTCACGATTACTTGAAATCCAGGGCACCGCATAGCGCACCGGCCCACCGGGGTACCCGACAGAGTCAGCCTCCCCAATGTTGCAATCAGTCTGTACGTTGCAGGTTATGGCAGTAAAATCAAGGACCACCGGCAGGTCGGTCCCCCTTTTCCGTAGCATCTGGAATATATGAAGATACCATTAGCCATTGAAGAAGCCCCACGCCGTAAAATGGGGGAAAAATCTAAAAATGCAAAAGAGGCCCTGTTAAGGTTGCATTGATTAGCAAACGAATTATTTCACCTGCTGGACCTCGGTGAGCACTGCATGGAGCCTTAACCCAGCCCTTGGCTTCACTGCTGATCCATAGCAGCATCAACGGCGGTAGGTGCCTGCCATGAGCCAACTGACCCGAACGGAGACTAACAGTTACACAAGATGATATACCCAGCGTGCCTGGATAAAAAGGGGGTTGCCACCCTTGAGCTGTTAAGGTTGAAGCACCAAGTTATGCTGCTGGCTATCACTGGAACACCCCAATTTACTTGATGTTTCCCTGTTAATTGTCCCAAAAGACTCCTGGGCCCCTACTCCCCGGCTCCCTGTGGAGGGCTCCTGGTGTGGACCCCTCGGCCCCACCACCATCATTCTCTGCTACCCTGGTAATTATCCCAAAATATTTCTGTGCCCCCACACCCCAGCTTCCTAAAATGCCCCTTTCGCCTAATCGAGGAGAGGCTGTGAAAGCTTGCTTAATCTTCAAGGTAATAAGCCCACACCAAGATATTATGTATTGTGCAGGTGCGCATCTTGCACCCCGTCCCTGAAAGAACCACCCCGCTGCATGCTGCCTGGGCCTGTTGCCGTGAATCACTTCCTTGTGAATATACAATGAACAACCGACGTGAATGTGGCCCCCACCAAATGTAGACAATTTCTAAAATATTTGCCATGTACCTGTGAAGCTCTCCTGGTGCACTTCCCCAGAATCACAGAATGTTGATGCCCCCAGACTAGCACCAGGTACCGACCGACTTAAAAGTCAACCGCCCAGGCCGTCGTGCAACCTCCACTCCCATGGAGAAGTAACTAATTTATACATTTAAACGGCCAAGCACCCTTGAAATGTTCTGTCTGAAAAATTTAACACCATCTCCTGTGTTGCCCATGCTAAGTTTACAACTGTGCCCACTGGCACTGCGCTGACGCACCTAATACCTGTAAAATATAGGCGATCCCGCTGCTAGTTGCAGACTATCTTGGCCGTGTGGCCATACAATTGGACCATGTGATCATGGGTCACCTTTATTAAAAAGCTAGCACCCTGGCCCTATTTAGATAGTGCCTACCACCGCCGAAGGGCAATATCGCGCCTTCTGGAGAAACCGCGCAACATGCCGGCTTGATACCAACCAATACACTAGGTGCACCTTATACCAGGTGTACTGCTTTTGATGGACTTCAGGAACGTTGCGTGTCTACTTCCGCCGGTTGGCCACGCCCACTCCGAAAATGTTGGTCAGTTTCTTGGGACCTTGCTTCCGCCATCTCCGCGAGGACCACAAACCGGCAAGAGAAAATGTGAACAGTACTGTTAAGCGGGAAACACACCGACATTCCTGCACAAAGGTAACACAATAGTCCCTTGCACATCCCGTGCCACAAATCCCATACCCCTATTATTATTTTCCCCGCGCACCCTTCACCTACTGTGCGCCTGTGCAGTCATTGTTCTCCCCTCCCCTAGACTGCCCTTCCTTATTGCACCGCTCTATTCTTTCTTTTTTGACACGACGCAGTAATGCGTCTAATTTTACTAAAGTTGACCCAAGGTATCTGCCATATGTCCCAGCCACCGTTTTAATAAACAACATATCCTGAACACAACTTTTTAACCATGTCTACGGGTAAATGGATTGTGCTGGCATTGCTTGAAGCCCTGGGAACATCGCCTACAAATATGCCACGAATTTCTCCACCCACTACAATACTGTACACTAGGATGCTTGAGGAAGAGGTGCTATGCCTCATTAGGATTACCGCAGGTTCTTCCGTAGAGCTCCGGAAACTGTAAAAATGCGTATTTAACAGTGGAATATTTTGCTAAACAGGTCCCCTTGACTTAAGGCTACTAAATTTCAATTCTGTGCCGCCCAAATTTGCAAACCTGTGCCGCGATATCCTGGGGGTGTCTGTTTATTGGAGCTCCCAGAGACATTGCTCAGGCCACTCCCCTTCTCTATCCCTTAAAAGAACACCGAAGTGCAGCAGCATTAGCTAGAAGTTGCTGCATGCTTAAACTAGTGCACAGCTCCCCAACCGTCGCTTCTATTGTAAACTTTTGCAATTCTTGCCCTTCTTTTCTTAAAATACAGGTATTTCACTAGCAGTGAACCGCTGTGAGGCGCAAGATCAATCCAGCTCCCTGCCGCTGCCCGCCTTTATAGTGGCCCCGCTATCTTACCTGCGCCACAACAATTTTATTACCACTGCGGTGCGTGCCCTCTGTCTTTTATGGGCCTTAGTTGTTAATTTGTTAAATCGCGCAATGCGCTTAAATATTTCCTGCTGGATCTGCTACACCCGCGTGAGGTCGTAATATCTGATGACATTTCTTGTGAGGTCACTTCCTACGATGTTTTGCACTGTGACTTCCCGCGCCACGATGTCACTTGAATACTGCCTAAATCCATAGTCCCCCCACCTCTTTTGGACACGGCCACAGACCAGCACTGCGGGCTGCACTACCTCCAATTCGGCCTCTTGGCTGTGTGCATTGAATAGCTGTGTGCACTGCCTCCGCCTCGCCGATACTCCGAACTGGAATAACGTAATTCTAGGTAGCCCCCCCACCTCTTTTGGACCTGTACCCCGGACACGGCCACAGACCAGCACTGCGGGCTTCACTACCTCCAATTAGGCCACCCGCCTGTGTGCATTGGATAGTTGTGTGCACTGCCTCCGCCTCGCCGATACTCCGACTGGCATAACGCAATTCAAGGGCATGCACGCAAACAGCAGCTTTAATTACCGTGCCGCAGAGGAGCTAATTAGCATACGCGCTAAAGACCACCACCAATGACAGGGGCTTCTACCAACAAAATTATTATTTATGGTGAAAACGATGCACCAACCCCAGAGCAACGCCCAACCACATACGGGCTCGCCCACAACAGTGCGGCCACCTCAAACAGTCTACTGCCTCCTGCTACGGAAGGCGGGAAATGAAGGGATAACGCTTTAACATACATTCAAAGCAGGCAACGTGTAAATATGCTTGCTCAAAGCATGAATACGCTGCTCAGTACAGCGCCGTGCAATAAATAATGGGCACATCTTACCCACGTTCCTCCTGACTTCACCTTGTCACACAGGCACGTCTTTACACGCTCTGATGCACAACCCGGGTGAACGACTGGAAATGAAGCGATAACGCGTTAACATACATTCAAAGTACGCACTGTGATGGTTGAGAAGTGAGTAGGGGGTATGAGGCGCGCAGCACAAAACACTGACAGCCGCTCACTGGTACTGGGAATCGGCCGGAAGTCTCGAGCGACCCCAGCCCCTTTATTTAAGCTCTCTGGCCACGCCTGGCCAGAGAGTGTTACATTGTGTGTGTGTGCTTCCGGGGACACACCATGGGGACGGTGTGTAGGGATAAACTAGACCGCTACATCCCATCCCAAATCAGTTCTTTAACCAGGATTGTTTAATACCAATCAACACATAAAATCAGTTAGTCTCTGGTTCGGTCTGGGGTTAGGCCTTAGGTCGTATCGATGTTGGCGACCACCCTGGCTTCCTCTTTGGCTGACCGCTTCCTGTCCGCCAGCTGAGGCTCTGGAGCTGGTGTCTATAGTTGGTGTTGAGGCTGAAGGATCGTGAGTTACCTCATCACCGGGGCTGGGTCCTGTTTCCTCGCTCGTGACCCCTTCACTCGTTGATTGTTCTGAGGTCTGTCCTTCGGCCTCTGCTGCAGGGACCTTCTTGAACCATGAAATGTTCCGGGTTATCGTTTCTCCATTTCGTTCGGCAGTGATAGCTGTTCCTCGAACTGTCCTGACAGTCCATAGCCCAGACTCATAGGGGGTGCGGAACTTCCCTCCGCCCCTGCGGTTCCTTACTAGGATGGCACACCCTGGTGTCAGCGTTCGGGTTTGCGCTCTCCTCTGCCGACTGGCTTTCTCGTTGGTTGACAACCTCCTGGCTTGGGTGTCTGCTGGGTCATATGGTTCTTGCTCCCAATTGTCAGCCATGGGGAGGGTGTCACGTCGGGGCCCTGCCAGCATTAATGACCACGGAGACCTTTGGGTTGTGCAGTGGGGGGTACTCCGGTATTCCCGCAGGAATCTTTGGAGGGTGGCTTCTGGATCTGTTTGTTCAGCCACTGCTATGCGTAGCACTTTGTTCACAGTCCGCATGAAACGTTCTGCTTCCCCGTTGGCTTGTGGCCACTGTGGAGTGATTCGGTGATGCTTGATTCTTAGCTGAGTTAGGAAGTTCTTGAATTCACTACCCTGGAACGGGGGACCGTTGTCTGTCTTGACTACATGGGGTAGTCCGAAGAGCGCAAAGGTCTGTTCCAGTATTGGCTGCAGGTGGTTAAATGCAGTGGACGGTAGGACTTCCACAATGGGATATTTTGTGTAGCTATCAACCAAAACCACTGTGACTCTCCCATCCGGGAAACTCCCGAAGTCGAGGCTTACCCACGACCATGGCGATGGAGCAGGATCTTCGGTTATCACAGGAGCCGGTGCCTCTGGATTCCCTGTGAGTTGACAGGCTCTGCAACTCCGTACCACGGAGTCTACTGCTTCCTCTAGGCCGGGGAACCATACCTTTTCTCGCATTCGGGACTTCATTCTTCCTGTTCCCTGATGGCCTTCGTGCGCTAAGACGGTCGCCCGCTCTTGGAGGCTTTGCGGAATAACGATGCGTGACCCTCTCAGTATCACGCCACTTTCGGCTGCGCTCAAGTCGTCCCGGATTCTCCAGACTTTGTCTAACCGGGCCCGGTCTAGCTCATTCCATCCAGGAACATCATGAAGAAACCCTTCCCATGATCCTTTCTGCAGAGCGTCTGCCACTCTTTTGAGGACCATGTCCGCGCCTGTGTGGGTCTTGATTTCTTCAACGGAGAGGGCTCGTGGGCACGACCACTGTGAGATCATGTTGACGAAGTCCTCCGTCATTTTCTCCTGGTCCGAGTTCTCCTCTGCGGGGTATGCTGGGTGACGCGACAGGAAATCGGCTGGATTTTTGCACCAGGTCTGTACACCAGTTCCAGCTGATAGTGTTGAAGTTGTATCGCCCACCGCTCGATTCGGGGTGGTGGGTGAGGCGCAGTCCCTTTGAAGAGCGGGAGTAGTGGTTGATGATCCGTTACCACTCTGAATGGATTCCCGCTGACATACAGATGGAAGTGGTTGCATGCCCACTTAATGGCAAGTGCTTCCCGCTCGATCTGAGAGTAACGGGTCTCGGTCGCAGTCAGCGCTTTGCTCGCGAAGGCTAGTGGAACCCAGGTTCCTGGTTCGGTTTCTTGCATCAGCAGGGCTCCTAGTCCTACCGGACTGGCATCCACTATCAGTTCTGTTGGCCGAGCTGTGTTAAAATAGGCCATGGTCGTGCTTTCCAGTAGCGCCGCTTTCACTTTACCGAAGGCTTCTTCTTCCACTGGAGTCCAGCGCCAGATAGTCTCCTTTTTGGTTAGGTTCCGTAGCGGCTCTGCAATGGTGGCGAGATTCGGAATGAATCTTCCGCAATATGTCGCCATGCCTAGGAAGCTTCTAACTTCTGATGCGGTTGTGGGAGCTGGAGCGAGCTGTATCGCTTGTGACTTCCTGGGATCCACTTTCACCCCTTCTTGACTAAATACATATCCAAAAAAATCAATGGACTTCTTGAAGAATTGGCATTTCTCCTTGTGGAGAGTTATTCCATGGTCTGCGAGGCGTTTGAGGGTGGCTCGAAGCTGGCGATGATGGTCTTCTATTGTTGCAGAATGTATTAGAATGTCATCACTGACGTTAATGACACCCTGAAGCCCCGACAGGACTTCCCTTACAGCATTCTGGAATATCTCTGCTGCTGACGATATTCCGAAATGTAATCTTTTGTAGCGTCGAAGCCCCAGATGTGTCGAAAACGTGGTGATGTATCTGCTTTCTTCCGCTAGCTTCAGCTGATGGTACCCAGCGTTTAGATCTAGTTTAGAAAACCACTGGGAGCCGTTGAGGTCGGCCAGGATGTCGTCGACCGTCGGTGTCAGATGTCTCTCTCTCTTTATTGCTTGGTTGGGCATTCTCATGTCGATACAAATCCTGATTTTTCCCGGTTGCTTTGGCTTTTCGGCGATGACCATGGGAGATACCCAGGGGGTCGGGCCTGTCACTTTCTCTATTACTCCTTGTTGCTCAAGCTTCCGTAGCTCTTGTTCTACCAGCGGTCGTAGGTGAAACGGCACGCGCCGATGCCGTAGGGCGACAGGTTTTACGGCCGTGTCGATATGTAGTTTTACTGGTGGCCTCTTCATGCTTCCCAGACCGTCGAATAGCTGCGGGAACAGTTCCAAAATGTCTTCTGTTTGGAGTGACTTCACAGCGTTTGCAAACGTTATTAGGCTCAGATCCTCCGCGGTATGACTTCCGACGAGTATGTCTGCTTCCCTTTCAACCACATGGAACGTGGTCGTGACTTCTTGGTGTTCTGACTTCACTTGAACGGACATTTTTCCTTTTAGGGGAAACGGTGTTTGACTTCCATACGTGAGGATTCTGACTTTGGACGGCACAAGCGCCGGTCTTGGGTTTAATTTCTTGTAGTGCTGGCATCCCATGACGTTCACGGACGCCCCGGTGTCGATGAGAGCTGTGACGGGTGATCCGGCGATCTCAATGTTGCATGTCGGTTGTGGGCGTCGTCTTCGTTTTAAGTCGTTTGCAAAAGATATGAGGTAGCATTCTTCTCCTTCGTCTGTGGACGAGTCTTCAAGGCACTGTCTGTGGTGTGCCGCTGTTGTCGGTGTTCTCAATGTGGTAGGTTCTTCCAGTGAGAGGTGTCTCACTGCTCGGGACGGTGGTCTTCGTCCGGGAGTTCCTTTGTTCTGCAGGCCTCCTCGACATACACTTGCAAAGTGGTTGGGGATTCCACATTTTGCACAGGTCTTGCCCCTCGCAGGGCATTCATCTTGGGAGTGTTCTTCCTTCCCACAGTACCCGCACTGAGGGCGACTCGAGCTTCTGTTCGGCCATTTCCCTCGCCCACCGCGGGTCAACGTGCGGACGGCATCTGCTCGCTCCGTCTTGACTGTCACCGCTTGTTCTGCCTGTTGGTTGAGCGCGGCTTCCATGGCAGTTGCTCTGACATCTGATAGTTCATGTGAGCGTGCCAGAATAAGTATGTCTTCGAGGGAGATGCGCGGTTGCCGAAGAATCAGGGTCCGCAGGGTCTTGTTGCGGCATCCCTGGATGGCCTGTGCTCTTACCTCCTTGGTTTGATCATCTTCGGTGCACGTACTGGCCAGCTCTCTTAGGCGCGCATGAAATGAGTCCATGGACACCCCTTCTCTCTGGCGTGCTTGTCGGAGTTTAAAACGCTCGTAATCGGGATTAAGTTGTGGGTCAAAATGGGCGTTCAGGGCCCTGACTGCGGCACCGTAGTCGGTGGGCGCTCCTTTGTCCGGTAGATGTGCGAACAACTTGTATATTTCGTCTCCTGCGAAATGCAATAGCAATGATCTCTTGACCGCACCATCTGTTTCTCTCATTGCTATAAAATAGTTGTCGAGGCGGCTGATCCATATTTTCCATCTGGGCGACGCAGTGGCAGGATCAATTAATTCGCTGAAAGGGGGAAGTGCGCTGACTTGGGAGTGCAGGTGAGTTGGTGTTGCTGCAGGTTGTTGGGCTGCTGCTGCTGCCTGATCAGTCATGGTTGTTCTCTACCTCGTGGTCCTCCTCAGTGGTGGTTGCCAGTGCTTGTTTTTTTTTTTTTCCTTGGCCAGTGTCTGGTGATCAAATGCCTCGAGGTAGCAGTTGGTTGTGGCAATGCCTGCTGTTCACACTGCTGAGCAGGCTGGGGTCTTCAGGGTGTTTTCTCCTGCAGCCACCGGGTGTCAGCAGCGTGATTCCCAGCACCGAGCTTGGTGGCGTCTGGATTCTATTGCGCATGCGCGCACAGCTAGCGTGAGCGCGGGCTCGACCGGAGCTCCACCGGGAGCACCATCGCTACGCACAGTCAACGCGGTTCCCTCCCGCGGACAGGACCCGGGTTTCTCGCTCACTCACCCGGCGGTTGGATGTCCGCTCAGCCTTCTGCCTTGCGCATTGGCACGCCAGTCGCGGTCCGCGGCTTGGGCGATATTCTGCTCCGCCGACGGGCGAAAACAGCTCAGCTTCTCTTGCGGGCGTCGTGTGCCCACCCTCGTCGCCAGTGTGATGGTTGAGAAGTGAGTAGGGGGGGTATGAGGCGCGCAGCACAAAACACTGACAGCCGCTCACTGGTACTGGGTATCGGCCGGAAGTCTCGAGCGACCCCGGCCCCTTTATTTAAGCTCTCTGGCCACGCCTGGCCAGAGAGTGTTACATTGTGTGTGTGTGCTTCCGGGGACACACCATGGGGACGGTGTGTAGGGATAAACTAGACCGCTACACGCACCACCACCGGAGCCACACCACATATAGGCTCTCCCACACAAAGCGACCCCCTCAAACTAATCCGCTTCCCACCGCAAAGATCAAAATGAACATTAACCATAACACAACAACGCTACCAAGCTATAAGGAATTGCCAAATATTAAAATTGAAAATGACAAAACAAAACGGCCCATAAGGAATCAAACCCGTGACAGGGAAATCCGGGGCCATATTACTTAACTGAAGTCAACAACTCGATACTCGCTACGCCACGGCCTCCTCCGGCTCAGCCTGCCACCTTCCTCCGCGTCGAGGACGTTCCGGTAACCCAGGCTGTAGTCCGAGGGGATAAAGAGAACGAACCCCCGAGGCACAGCCTTAAATAACCTGCTAGGTTTCGTTTCTGTTAACTTTCATTTCTCCAGCCTCCCGGTGACATCACCCCAGACAGCCAACCACCTTTTCTTGTCCAAGGGCCCCCCCGGAGGAGGCTAGCCCCGTGGCGCAACTAAGGGTGCCCCACCCCTAGGCGCGGGGGCGCCTGTTCATTCACAGCACTGTGGCTGGAGCGCCCCATGATCAACCTTGTGTCTCCCAGGTCAAAGAATGCATGACCTGAGGACACATTTTCAATATTTTTTAAGCATTAAGACTGAAACTTTTGTTCTACAACCTGAGAGTGCAGGGCCTGTAGTAGTTGCGTCTGATGTAATAGAAAGACTCCGATATACACGTTAGACTGATTTTCATTGCTTTATGTAAAGTATATTGATGACCATGGTTTTTTGACATATATTGTGGTGCTTTATTGACAATCATTGCATGTAAACACGTCACTGATTTCAATAATATAATGGTAATTTTTATCATGTGGTTATAGTTCTTATGATGTGGTGACCCCATGACAAAGCCAATAGTCTTGCCTCATATTTTGATGTAGTCAACCTCTTACAAAACCAATAGGCCTGTTTTATTTAACAGGAGACCCCCGTGTATTGTGATGTTCTATTTGGTATGGGAGGGTGAGTTTTGTGATTTTTTTTTTTTTTCGGTGGGGGTGGGTTTTATGATCCATTAGAAGTTAAATGTGATTTCTACATGTCACCGAAGGAGGGAGAGAGATTGAGAGAGAGATAAATGTACTTTCCTTTTTCAAAGAAAACGCACTGACTTGACTATAATTTATTGAGTGTTATTGGTGTTATTGCACACCGGTGAATGACAATTACCAGCCCACACCATGTTCTTTGAATAACCCTTGGACTGCTCTGCTTCACTACCCTGAGAGAATCGAGTGCTTCAATAGGGTGCTTGGTTCCCAGACAGAAGACAATTGTGGGCTATTACTTTGGCAGGCCTCACATCCTCCACAGCTACTGACCCAATCTCTTGCAACCTTAAATTACTCCCCCTTGATATTTTCCTCGCATGCGTTTCCGTTAAGTCTTTGATAACGTTTCACACTGTTTTCTGATGTTACATCTTCTTTTAGAATGGTTTGTCTTTTATAACATTAGGCTTTTCTGTAGATCCTCCCACGCAATTAAAATCGGAGCTTAACGCGAAAACGGACGCATTTGGTTCTGCTGATGGATCTGTATTCAAAATATTTCTTTTTTGGACCAATATGCAAAAGCAGATGAAATCAACGCCGAGAGTATTCGGATCAGCTTTGTTTTACAGTATGACTGATCGGATGTGGGGCTTCTCGTAGAAATCTATTTATCCCCCGCTCACAGCTGGTGATCTAGTCAAAGATGACAGGGATGAAAGCTTTCTGGTGGCTCTTATGAAATTAGATTTTTGTTTAATCGAGTTTCTAATGAACAAAGCATTACATGTTGCCAACCCTGTAACTTCTCGCTGCACCTAGGGAAAGGCGTAGTGACAGGAAAGCCTTGAGTGTTAAGTATTTTTTTAAACCAGGCGACTTCAAAGCGTCTTTAACCGTATACTACAGCCTGTTTTGTTCAACATTAGTCCGAGTTTGTGGTAAGGTGTTGCTACATAGAATGGTTGTTGTTTTTGCAGTGATTTAAGTAAGTGTTTGGTCTTTTTGGGGGAGGAGTGGAGTTTTGAGTTTTATATAGCGTGAACTAGACCAGAAGGTATCAGCTCGCTTTACATGAGCACCAGTTGCGTTTCAGACACATTAATTTTTAGGTTGAGCCTAGATAGCGCATGCGCTGTCGCAAGACCTGTAGTAAACAGAATATGGAGGGTAATTTCTCCTGCCGCTTGCCATGGGTTAATTCTGGCATTGCTTTTCTTATCTGGCTTATTGTTGGCTGGCGAGCCGATACGTCATTTCCGTTTTCTGAGGAGGCAGCACAGACTAAGCACAGTTTACTTACGCTGTACTTGTTTATTAGTTAATTTGAGGACTACTTATTTTATTTCATGGTAACGGTTTAGCCACAGCAGACACTTCATAGGTTTGACATACACGGGCGCTGCGCATTATGTATAGCACAGCGCCCGCATTCATAATTACAACATGAGCGCCGCGGTTTAAGTTTAGCTCGGCGCCCACTTTCATAATTACAGCACATTGGCATTGTAAATATAAAAGCGGGTGCCGTGCTAAAACATATAGCGCAGCGCCCGCTTTTATATTTACAATGCCAATCCCTCCTTTTCAGCTTCAGGAAAGGCTCATGTTAAAACCTGCACTTTTACTCGTGGCTCCCTCTGTACCCTGGCGTTTTGCTCCATAAAAGTGTGTGCATGTGCGCGCCTTACTTTGTCTGTCTTCTTAATGTTGTTACAAGTAAGGCCATCCAAGCGACCGGCTCCATGCCTACGGACACCCACAAAGTTCGGAAATGCAAATGTTTGTCTTTTCACGTTGTTGCAGGAATTCCTGCTCTGCTCTTCGGGAAGTAAGTTTGGAAAGGGGCTCAGTGGTGAGCTCGCCTCTCTCTGGTGGTCACTGCATTGGCTGTGCAGCCCTGCGGTGCTCAGAATGACTGGCCGTCAGTCGGGGGCAGGCTCCATCTTTCCTCAGTTCGCCTTTGTTGTTGTTTTTCCTTTTTGCCTTTTCCCTCTCTGCTGCCTGTGCGCAGCTGCCCCAGTCTGTGCTTAAATTCTTCTACAAGGGGATTGCAGGCTCCGGAGACACAAAACTGGCCCAGCCTACCTCAACAGACGACTCTTCTTCTACGTCCCCAACCGCCAGCTCCGCTCCGCCGACCTCTCCCTCGCCACCGTCCCTCGCATTCGAAGAACAACCACCGGCGGCAGATCCTTCTCACACCTCACCGCCAAGACCTGGAACACCCTTCCACTAAGCCTACGACAGACCCAAGACCTGCTGACCTTCAGGAGGCTACTCAAGACCTGGCTGTTCGACCAGTAGCAGCATCCCCCCCTTCCCTCTCCCCAGCGCCTTGAGACCCTCGCGGGTAGAGTAGTGCGCTCTACAAATTCTGTGATGGATTGATTGATTTGTAGATGGCCCACGAAGAATAGCAGAGTGACTTCGGAGAAACCTGTGATACGGGCAGGCTCTTTGCGGTATTGGAGGATGAGATGCTCTGCGATTACGAGGGATCGGCTGAGTAGAAAAAGAGCAAAGAATGAAATATGTAAAAATCTTCGAAGTGCGAAGGGGTCTCGGAGCAATTAACGAGTTTGGATCAAGGGCCCATCGACTATTATCTTGATGGTCACATTGCCTACTGTGATAAGTAGATCTGCACTGCAGGGTCCAGCGTGTTTTTTGGGGGTGCTTAGCATACTGTGTGGAATACGGGGACGAGGGGTGTTGTTTTTGTTGGTCTCCACTTGTATGGCTCACAGTCTGCTGTTACTATTCATCTTGTTATGGACAAGGAGTAAACCGTCTGTCTCTGTGTTCTTCTCAAGCCAATGTGACACCGCTTTTTTGTGTTTGTGAGATGGGAGGGTGACTTGCGATAAGATGGGAGAAAAAAGTGACCCAGGCTGCTTTATTTAAGAAACAGAAATTTCCTTGGTCCAAGAGTTTTGGCTCCAGAAGCTTGGAAGTATTAGTCTCCGTTGCATCTGTACTTTTTTCCTTTTTGCCTTTTCCCTCTCTGCTGCCTGTGCGCAGCTGCCCTACTCTGTGCTTAAATTCTTCTACAAGGCTGTCCCTGCAGCCATTAATTACCGTGCCGGGGGCTGAAGGGGGAGGGGCAGGGGAGAGGGCTGGAGTTGGGGGGAGGCTGTGAGTTTAGCCTCGGGGTACTCACACAAGTAATTCTGCCACAAAAGTGACCTTACAGATGCAGCCTAAAGTCGAAACTAAACAATTAAATGTCCCTTTTTAGGTCTCGCCTAGCATTGCAGCGCATACGCTGCTCGCTTTTTAGGTCTCGCCTAGCGTTGCAGCGCATGCGGTGCTCGCTATGCGAGATCTATTGCCGTCGAGTTGATTTCGGAAGTGGAGTGGAAGCTCCGCCCATCCTTTCTATTGGTCGGCGTCATCCTTTATGGTAAACGCTTGCCTCCGATAGAAAGTGAGGCTTTTTTGGTGACCGCCCTGTCTCCTTTAGGCCTTGCCCACCCGGACTGGATCTTGTACTCGTCTGTTGCTCGTCATGCGCGCTGCATCTCTTCACTTCTCCCTTCTCACGAGGCGGTGGGCGGGTCGGCACTTGTTTGCAATGGTCGTCAGCACAGTTTTTAGGTCTCGCCTAGCGTTGCAGCGCATGCGCTGCGATATCTATTGTCGTCGGTTTTCTGGTGGTTTCTTTGGAAGTGGGGTGAACGCTCCACCCATGCTTTTGATTGGCGCGCGTCATAAACGCTCGCTTTACATTGCAAGTGAGGCTTGTTTGTTCCCTCCCTGTCTCCCTTTTGCCTCACCCACCCGGACTGGAGATTTTGCACGACGTTACATGCTTTCATGTATATATTGCTTCCGTATTATTATCCACATATACTTTCAGTGACAATAGCAGCAAAGCTGCATTTCTGGTACGTAATGTTTTGACACTATATGGCGTATATTGTATGTTGTTTGCTTTTACAATCAGCGGCGCAACGTTCGTCATAATAATGTTTTACATCTTTATTTTTCGCCTTCACTTTATAAACAGTGGCGCAACGTTTTAAAATGCGGCCCTTATGGCGTTTTTACAATCAGCGGCGCTGCGTTCTCCTCTACACCATAGCTCTCCATAGCGCATGTCGTTTAACCAACCTCAGCGTTTCATTTTCTACGTGGCTTTAACATTTACATATCGCTTTCACTTTTACAAACCGCGGACCGTTTTATTTGTTTTGTTAGTGTGTGGCTTCTAAATACCGTCTATGCTGTGGTATCCCACTTATTAGCTCCCCATGGCGCATGTTGTTTAACCAACCTCGGCGTTTCATTTTGTGAGCTACATATTGCTTTCACTTTCAGAAGTCGCGGACCTTTTTATTTCTTTTGCTAGTGTGTGACTTCTAACGTTCGTGGAAAATATGTTTTGCAGCTTTATTTCGATTTCACTTTCACAACCTGCGGCGCTGCGTTATCCTCTAGATCATAGCGTCTATGCTGTGGTATACCAGTTGTTAGCTCTCCATGGCGCATGTCGGTAACCGAACCTGAGCGTTTCATTTTTTTTAGATACGTGCAAAATTGTAATTACAATGCCAATAACTCTAACTCTAACTGATGCGAGACCTGTTGCATTGCAAATGCTTGTTCTTTCAGGTAGTGGTGTCTTGTTCTGCAAGCAGCCCGCGATAAGAGCAACCTCTGGTATTGTTCTCGTGTTGGTTACAAGCGTGCGGCGTGTCAGCGCGAGCGTGGCGCCCGCAGGCACGAGCTTCGGGCAGGCTAGAAACTAAACATAGACGAGAACAGATCTCCTCTGTGATCCCGTGCCGCGGCCTCCACAGCACCCGGGAGGGCAGCTTCCAAGAGACGTCTTGTGGAAAACAAGTCTTCCCCCGGGACCCCGAACAGGCTCCTTTATAGCACAATGTCCGGTGAGGATTGTGCTGGCCAGGGAGAAATGAACTGATGGGCCGAGACAGGAAGCATCTAGTGCTCGCTAGTATGATGCACTGCTTGCAGCAGAGGACAGGTGGCGAGGCCTTAGAAGGCTAACAACAGGCCTCTAGATTATTCACTTCCGAAACGGGATGCACTCATGGCGTACGTGCACAGAAAGTGCGCCACAAAACACCAGATCGCAGCTTCTCAGAGGATCTAGAAGGCACGCAGAAAATACATGTTTAACGCGATTATTATTACATGTTGTAAAGGCTTCTGAATTCAACCGGCTCGTTGCACTAACTATTTGTGTTTGGGAAGGGACCCGTGCAAATAAATAAATGAATAAGTGATTGATTGACTGATACCGGTGAAGACCAAAAAAACATACAACTGTGCGTCAGTTTCCTCCAAACAATACACATAGTCAAGATCAATTCAAACGCATTTTCGAGCTTCCCGAAGTTGTGCTGTTCTCAAAAAGCCTCTATGGGTGTCAGCAGGAAATCACAATGTCCTTGGGAGTCAGTACTGTGCGCGCTGGCAAATCATGGATAGTTTTAATAAAATTATTTCATCATTCTTAAACTGTAGATAAGTTAGACAAATGTGAATGAAACAAACGTCGTCCACTTTGTGCGAGAAACAAGTTCTGCATATTTCATGCAGCAGAACACACCAGAATGACGACAATTTGCAAAGGTACAAGTCTAGAAGTTTGCATAGATTAAATAATGACCGCGAGGGCTACGATCCTGGTGGAAACTAAACCCACAAATAGTCGATTCCTAAATTCTAACATCTGACAATGTGTTAGACGTTTGCCAATTGGCTCACAATCTAATGTTTCAAGAAGGACATTAGTAACCCCATGTAACAAGCAGGACAGAGTCTTCCTTGAATAATTTCTGCTGCGCTGTCACCAGGAGTGGACATTTCACAGGGAAAAGCCAGGAAGGGTTCCACAGCGGTATGCGTACAGCGCCAGGACACCTCTTTGGGGGTATAAGTGCGCTTTACAAGTACGAATTTCATTTCATTTCATCCGATCTGGCATTGAGACCAGCTTCTCCTGGGAAGGCCTCCTGTTCCAACAAAAACCTGTCCCTATAAAGGGCCACGCCTGTACCAGACATAAACCTTTTCATACAGTTTGTTCTGGGTCCACTATCATATTACTGTAAATAGGATGTATATGTGTTTAGAAAGTAATTCGTTTCCAACCTAACAGGTTTTATACCTCTCTTATTACCAACTTTATTATAGTAGTTAGCACTGGTTCTATGCAGAATCAAGGTAAGTAGTTTGCATTATGAAGAAGCCCGCTCTTGGGCATACGATCTTTCCATATCTGAGAGAGATATTATATATACACACACATATATATATACATACACAAATACACATACATATACATATATACATACATCATAAACCATCGGGTGACGGTGCTTGTTTTTCCGGCACAATCTTTTACAAGCAGCAGTGTGCACATCTTAAGCATTGTTACGGTGGCGCTGTGATCAGGCAGCTGCTCGGCAGACATGTTATTGTGTGGTCATGTGTGACTACACTTTACATGCTTATGTGATTAGGTGAAGAGGCATCGTAACTGATCAAGGATGTGAAGGTTTGGATTTCTGCCATCGGGCACCCGTTATTTTGGAAGTAAGGGCACTATACGGGTAGTATTTGGAAAGAGCGCCCATTTTACAGTCTTCAATATTACCTAAAGATAATATTTAATTTGTGAACTAACTTGCAGTAACACCAGCCAGCTATTGTTTGTTTTCTCATTTTCACAAACGTTGAGTTTACTGTGAAGAGTATGCACGTGGTTAGTGTGCCCACTCTTTCTTTTTTAAACTATGCCTGGAACTCAAACGGTGGGATGTAAGCAATGACACAGAAGTTTTGAAAGATACCTTATTGTGGTTGATGGGGAAAAAAATTGACAATGAAAAAAGGTTTGCAATACTGTACAGAGGTTTGGGGGCTAAAGGCCAGAGCATATTTGAAAATCTCCTGGAGACAGAAGCTGGTTCGATTCTATTCCGCATGTTCTTGGATGAGTATTCTGAGGCAGTAAAGACTTAGTAAACGTTTTAGTCAAGAGCCCAGTATTGTGGTAGAAAGACACAAATTTCTTGTGTGTAAAAAACAATGTGATGAAGCCATTGATAGCTGTGGCACAACTACTTATTCTGTCATCGTTTTGTGAGTTAAACTGTGTCAAAAGCTTGGTGTCTGTGAGCTGTCTAGGCTGTACTGAAATATCAATGTAAACCTGAGAAATGTCAATTCTGCATAATAAAACTTAACCATATTGAATTAAGCTGTGATTCAGCTGTACATGGGACTTGAACGATCTGCATTGTATTATGTTTTTGATACATTTATAAACGCTTCAATAAACGCCAATTTAAAAAAAGCCTGTGAAGACATCTGCATTTGTGAGTGTATGGTTGACCTCTTGAGCGTGAGGTTACCGGAGGCCTATAGATCAGTGAAGTTGAGTGTACTCTGCCAAGCTAAACTCAGACTGGCATACTATAGGTCAATCTGTCAGTGCCAGAAGGAATGTAGAAAAGGTCAGTGTTGGCGGACGATTTTTGGCTGTTTGTGGGCCTGTTTTATGGTCTAGTGGGCAGGTTTTTACTGTTGATTTGCCGGATATTACCACATACATTGCATGCAGCAAGCACAAATGCATTCAGCCTCCCATGTTGTGCCAAACATCTGTACAGCGGAGTCTTTATTGGTTCAAAACTGCCGCAGTTTGCAAACGTGGGACACTTTTTATGGGGATCCTTTTTAGGTCGAGCCTGGGCAGCGCATGCGCTTCTCTGTATTGGAGTATGGAATAGAAGCCCCGCCTACTCTCCGCCCACATTTGTCATTGGCTTGTGTCATTGCCCTTCGTAAATGCTGGCTTCTGATTAGATAATAGGCTTGTTAGTCCCTCCTTAGTACCGCTTTGTCTTCATTTGTAACCTTCCATGAGGATTGGCCCTTTTACTTTGGTTGTTACATGGTACGTCTTTTGTAGCCTGTAAGCACTATTTTCTTTAATGAGTTTCTCCTACTGCAGGCACTACATGCTTTCCAGTAACATTCAGCACGCCATGTGTGCTTTCACTTTCCGAGCAGCCTAGGGCAATGGCGGATGCTTCTTTGAATAGGTCTTGTATTTAGAAGAGTTTGAGCTATTGGCATTGTAAATGACAATGCATTTTATTTATCTGATAATTAGCAAAACAAATATATAAAAGGTATTGTTATTTACAATGCCAATAGCTTAAACTCTCGCAAATGCGAGACCTATTGCATTGCAAATGCTTGTTATAGTCCGCTGCGATAAGAATGTCAACTTTTAACACTCAGCTGAAGCAGCAGAACCTCTTCCGTTCCTCTCACACAGACGTGGTGTAAAGCTACTTTACAACAGGCTATTTCAAGGTATACATAATAAACATTATGTGTGATAGTCATTGGAGGATTCAGTGTTTGCATGCATGCTGCACAAGCGCTACAGAACAGGCTGACAATCATCCCCTCCAGCTGCCGTGCAGTCATAGAAAAAATAAGGACCAGTTACATTACACAAGGTTACATTCATTTATGGTATATACAGGGAGATTAAGTGATTTGCCCACAACCACACAATCTATTTCTCTCGCTTTACTGTACCGCACAATTCTCTCTCCAACTTTAACAACCTACCTCTAAACACTCTCTCTCTCTAACTCTACCTTTCTCTAACTCTTTCACTCTCTCTCATTCTTTCTTTCTTCACTCTACCTCTCACTTATGTACGAAAATAACTGTTTCTCTAGATACCATCTCTCACTTTCTATCACTTTCGCACTCTGTCACATAAGTAAAAAAAACATTTCCATTACAGCACCATTAGCTGTAACTCTCAAAAAAAATGCGAGACCTGTTGCATTACAAATGCTTGTTTTTTGTTAGGGGGAGATTAAGTGATTTGCCCAGAATCACAGGATGTTGAGCCTCCCTGCCGAGACTCGAACCCTGTTCCCCAGCTTGAAGGTCGAAGGCCACATCCTCTCTCAAGTGTTCTGTTGTGTTTTTTCTGCCTTCACCATCGAAGACTTAAATGTTCAACATCAATGCTGCATACATTGGGTTGATGTTAGCACAAGGGGGGAAGTGGATCAAAGGTGAGAAAAGAGATGGTTTGTTTCAGGAAACTTCAATAACACATCTGCATCTGTAAGCAGAGGGTCGAATAATACTCGTCTGTGGCGATGGTATTTAGAATAAGTGTATACTACGGCAGATAATTGGAAATTAAGGTGTACCTTACCTTGAGTGAGTGGCACAGCTAGTAAACAGATACTCTGCTACTTAAACAAGTAAAATGTCCATATGTTTGTAAAATTCATAACAAATTCTTCCTGACAGAGAAGTGCTGGCACACCCTCGCCGTGCATGTAAAAAGGATTAATTTTAATATGGCCCTCAGTCGACGCGAATATAATTCGCTGTTTGATTACCCGCTTGGGTTTTATACCCAAGTGATTAATAGTTGCTGTTTGATTACCAGCTTGGGTTTAATGCCCAAGTGATTGATAGGTGCTGTTTGATTACCCGCTTGGTTTTTATACCCAAGTGATTGATAGATGCTGTTTGATTACCTGCTTAGGTTTTATAACCAAGTGATTGATAGTTGCTGTTTGATTACCCGCTTGGGTTTTATACCCAAGTGATTGATAGTTGCTATTTGATTTCCTGCTTGAGTTATATACCCAATTGATTGATAGTTGCTGTTTGATTACCCGCTTTGGTTTTATACCCAAGTGATTGATAGTTGCTTTTTGATTACCCGCTTGGGTTTTATACCCAAGTGATTAATAGTTGTTGTTTGACTACCCGCTTGGGTTTTATACCCAAGTGATTGATAGTTGCTGTTTGATTACCCGCTTGGGTTTTGTACCCAAGTGATTGATAGTTGCTGTTGGATTATCCTTTTGGGTGTTACATATTTAAGAATTGGTGGCGAGAGGAATTTCCTCATCCAACAGCATGTTTACAAGGAAGGAGCATAGTTTAGCACTTCACTTTTCAAAAACATGGCATGATGAACTACGATTTGTTGTGATTATAGTATATTTTTATTTTTCCCAGCCCCTGCAGTATTGGTGATAGGCTGGAGTGTCACGTTGTGTGGCCGTTTTCATAGAAACCAAGGTTCAAACCTTGACACAGATACGATAAACTGAAATATTATCAATATTTATGTTACTTTAGTGGATGAAGAGCGTTTTTGTTTTTTGAAATTTATAAGCAAGTCTGTCATGTCCTACCTGCAGCATATTAGAAAGTGAGACAGCACCACGTTCTGTTACCCAATTCTATCTTGAGAATGACCCTCGCTGCTGGGTCTGAACATGCTGTTTGATGCCATATTAAAATCCTTTTTGAGTACTCGGAGGTGGTGTGCAGGCATTTCTTTTTTTGACAGGAAGAATTTTTCAATGGATTGGTGGAAACCTGTCTGCCGCCAGAGCCCCTGACTTGGTTCGCAGAGCGTCCGGTCTTGCAGGCGTTTGCGTTAGATTTATTAATTCAAATGTAAGTCAGGTTACAACTTCTCCGTGCCATTTCCATTGTAGTGCACAAGTTCAAATAACGAGTTTCCATACATTTTCCAAGTTGTAATTATAAATGAATAACTCTAACTAAACACTTATTAACTGCAACAAGCATGCAGACAGAAGAAATCAATCCGCTAGTTTGAAGGCAAAGCGATTTGCAGTTCAGATCCATGAAGAATATCTCTTTCGAACCTAAGAAGCAGCTAGGAGGAGGAAACCTCCACTTGGACCATGCAAAAGAACCAGGTCGACTAGCAGTGTTCCCCGGTACGGACTTCCTTTATGACACACTGCTTGAACCCTTATGGCTTGACTGATAACGCTGAATTCATGAGTTAGGTGTACCCTAGACTGTAGGTAGAGTAGTCTCTGCTGTGCGAGTCAGCACAATTTTGTGCTTCGTGATGCAGACACCCAGAAGCATGTGCAAAATCACACCAGTCTCCCCTCTTGTCCCACTGATGGCAGCTGTTGACCCATCAGTGGTGGCAACTGATCCTGCAAAACATGTCAATAAGTACTGTTGCTTGAAGGAACAAGTCGATGCTCAGTTGCGAGACCAGCAAGCTACCTTCTGCAAAAATAATTCCTGCACATACCAGATTACAACACTGCACATCATTATGGAGCAGACGATGAAATGGAGCCCCCCTCTGTCTACTTCATCGACCATGAGAAGGCATTTAACAGCGTGGACAGAGAGACCCTTTGGAAACTTCTCTGCCTCTACCGTGTGCCAGATAAACTCATAAGACTCATTAGGAACTCTTATAACGGAATGATCTGCAAGATAGTCCATGGAGAGCAACTCTTAGAAGCCTTTGGTTTGAGGACTTGAGTCCGCCAAGGTTGTTTTCTTTCGCCTTTTCTCTTCCTGCTGGCTATAGGCTGGATCACGAAGACGTCCACAGCAAGGAGAAGGAATGGGATCCAATGGACACCTTGGACGCAGCTCGACTTGGCCCTACTCTCCCATACTCATCTGTAGATGCAAGACAAGACCTACAAGGTGGCAGCAACATCAGCACAACTTGGCCTCAACATCCATAGGGAGAAAGCAAGATCCTGAAGGCTAACAATGTCAGCACAACTGCAGTCACTCTTGCAGGCGATGCACTGGAAGAGGTTGAGGCCTTCATCTACCTCGGCAGTGTCATAGACAAGCAGGACGGCACATATGCTGACGTCAAGGCAAGACTCGGCAAAGCAAGGGCTGCCTTCATTCAGCTAAAGAAGATCTGGCGCTCCTAGGACCTAATGCTGCAAACCAAGATCAGGCTTTTTCACAACAACGTAAAATCGGTCCTTCTGTATGGAGCAGAAACTTGGAGGACAACAGTGACCACCACCAACAAAGACCAGACCTTCCTCAACACCTGTCTGAGAAAAACCCACTGACCAAACACATCAGCAACAATGACCTATGGCAACAGACTTTCCAATCCCTGCTCATGAAAAAATCATGAAAAGACCCTGGGGCTGAATTGGTCACACCCTCAGCAAGCATCAAACACCACCAGACAAGCCCTCACCTGGATCCCTCAAGGGAGAAGCAAAAGAGGAAGGGCAAGAAACATCTGGCATCGAGGCATCAAGGCGGACTGCAAAGAGATGGCTTACACCTGGAGTCAGATTGAAAGAAAAGTCCAGAACGGAGAAGGCTGGAGAGTCCTGGTTGATGGCCTATACCCCAGGAGGGGTAGTAGGCATAAGTAAGTAGTGCTGCTATTATCAAGCTAAGTGGGACTCAGAATATTAATTGTATTTTTGGTTTTTGTATAGTGCAAAAATCTGCTGCAGCCTCCGGACAATTTACTATGTCCAGTAAAAAAGTTTAACCCTGGTATTCTTGGTGGCGCAACTCCGTGCTTAGCCAATCCAGTGGACTTGAATCTGCTAGCTTGAGCTTCCCTCCATTCGTTAGATGGGTCAGTGGGAAACATTGGTGTGGGTGAAACCATGGTACTCTGGTACGTGGCATAACGGCAGTTGGCAAATAGACAGTTTTATGCACCTTACATCAGGATGAATACTGTCAGTTGATGAAGGGCTAAGCCAGCTCTGATGAGATTTGAAACTGCCACCTCTGGGGTACAGAAAGAAGTCTGCATTGGGCGAATCAACCGTACAACTACCTTAGAGGGCTTATGCGATGTATTAAGATCAGTTCGATATTTACAGTTTGATTTTAAATTATCGCCCAATGCATATAATTACATGCTGTCTTGGGCATTTTTGTCAAAAGTAGGGACACTAGATAGTGCAGACAAGAGGTGTCTCAGTGGGAGAGGTGGGCAATTGTAATGAAGATGGGTTGCTAGGCCCATGTTTGTATAGCCTTTGATTGTTACATTGATCTATAATAAAACCAATAAAGAAATATTTTTTAAAAATATGTTCTCTCTGACTTTGAGTAATCCTGATGGTGGTAGGTGACAAAGTAAAGTAAATTAGAAATTAAAATGAAAAACATGAGGCAAAATCAATACATTATTGTTGGTATGAAATGTGGCATACCTGTTTAATGTTGCAGTAATGCGTTGCCTGTTTGTTTACTTTTTTCCATGTTCTTTTTCCCTAGTAAATATTATGAAAAAGAAGCCCTTATGATGGATCCCGTGGATGGCCCAATACTTGCCTCCTTACTAGGTATATTTTCCATTTTTGTGCTGTTTTGCTTTCATTGTCAAGTGAGTGTCACCTCACAGTTTCTATCAATACGCAAATTATGCACTTTGGTTTTATACGTTTTGCCATTTAGTGGCACAGCTATTAGACATCAGAGAAATATCGAAGCATTGTATGATGAAGATGTCATCAGAGGCAAAAATATCTTTCCCTTAAGTCGTCCAGCCCCCTTGCAAAAAGTGTATTGCTGTCCATTAGTAAATGGGACAGCATGTTGCAAAACGGTGAAATGATTTACTTAAGATAATCCATTAATTGGAAGCAGTAGGCTACAAGTCTACAGAAATGTAGACCTCTTTCGAAAACTCACCATTTCACACACGGTGTCATATCCAATGACACTCCACCTTACATATGCATTATCACATATATCCACACATACTAATTATGACACCACGCACATACACACTCGCACACAACATAATGTACTTTATCGCTCTTACATCACTCACACTGTCACACAATTTGTCGTGAACGTTCACCACTTCAGTCACACGCTATGACACAGTCCATCCCGTGGACCAATCACACCAGCACATATGCACTATGTTAACCACTCACACCTTACACACAGTACACTGATACACTTATCACACCAATATGCATATCATCACATTGCTGCACCAACCAGTATCGGTATCATTACACAACCACACAAAATTGCTCAGACGCCAACCTCCTTGTATTCTCTCTAGCTCATATTCACATATGCTCCATCTCTCTCACACACCCACAGAGTAGTTGCACTTCAGCTTCCTGTGCCGCTACTGTTCTCAGTATTTCAGGAAGCTTGCACTAATGTTGCACATGCTTTACTTCAGCTAAGTATGTGTCTGTTGTGTGTGAGAGAAGGTGTACTCTTGCTGCCTGTGTGCTGTATATGTGTGAGAGAAACGTTTAATACTCTCACTTTGCATGTATTTTTTGTTTGTGTTGCTGCTGCTTTTAGATGAATATGCATTTGTAAAGTGTGCTACACTAAAACCGGGTATCCTGTTGCTGGTCATAAATACGTCGGGGAAGGCTGCGTATAAAAAAAAAAAAAAAATAGCAGTACTCAAAGAGCAAAGGTTGATGAACAAAAAAAAAAAAGATTACAAAGCAGTCAATAATAACCAGGCGTTGGGTCTTTTCTGGAAAAGAAGGTGGTGTTCAATAGATCTTAATGACGGGAAGGGAGTGAGTTCAACAGTTTGGCTCTTAAGGAGAATGGCAATCCATCTAAGAATGAGCAGTGTATCTGAAAGAAACACGATAGTTATAGATTCCTTACCTTAGAATTACCCCCAGGCGTCAGACTGGATCCGGAAAGTTTTTTCAGCAGTACCTCTGAGCGTCGGAAGGTGGCGTCGGTCGGCTCCACGTCCGTCGTCGGCGTCGTGGTCGCCGGGATGACGTTGCGGCAGCTACTTAGACACCGCCCTCGCGCGCTGACGTCAGTTCTTTCTTTTTCCGCGCCAGCCAGCGCAGATCCGGGAAGAGCGATACCTAATTTTTTCTCGACTTTTGTCGACTTCTTTTCTCGAGTCTTTGACTCCGAAGAGGTGCACGAGGGCTGCCCGGTTTCAAGGCCTAAGGATCCTGTCATCGCATGATGTCGGTGACAGATCCACACCGAATGTGTCTTTTCTGCCTGGAGCGCGACCACGACCCCAAGTCGTGCTCCGACTGCCGGTCAATGGCGCGGAAGGCTTTGCGGGAGCGGTCCCGAAAGCTGCTTGAACACCGGCAGTCGGCTCCGCACCGTTCGAGGTCCCGGTCGAGAGGGAGGTCGAGGGACCAGTCACGGAGCCATCGCCATTCCAGCTCGAAGTCATCGAAGTCTTCGCACTCGGGGTCGGGTAAGTCGAAGCATAAGAAGAAGCCGAAGAAGCATCGTCGCTTTTCGACTTCTCCTCGTCGGACGAGGCGCGCGGATGGTGCCACTCCCACGGCTCCGCGCGCGGAGCCCGAAGGGTCGACTCCGAGCTTCCCTCCCTTTCCGGGACCCGAAGCGACCCCCGCCCAGCTTCGTACGTTCTACAAAGCGATGCACGGCATCTTTGGGCGGACCGACCCCACCGGCGCGCCTTCGGGCCCCGCAGTCTCGGTTGGGGGGCCTAGGTCTTCGCTGCCGGCGGCTCCGGCCCTGGCGCTCTACCTCCAAAAGCGCCTTCCCTACCGCTCCACCGGAAAGGGAATCCAAGAAGCTGGACCATCTTGGGAAGAAGATTTTCTCTTCCGCCAGCTTAGGACTGCGGTCTGTAAACAGCGCATGTCTCTTGGGCCGTTATTCGCACTCAGTGTGGGATACGGTGGCGCAAGTGCTGCCTCAGTGTCCGGAGGAGGCCCGGGCAGTGCTCTCCCAGGCTGTCGCCGCCGGGAGAGATGCAGCTAAGTTTGCGATCCGTTGTGGGCTGGACACCGCCGACTCTCTGGGCAGGACCATTTCAACGTCGGTAGCGCTCCGCCGCTACGCCTGGATGAGGTCCACTGGCTTTTCAGGGGATGTCCAGAACACCTTGATGGACATGCCCTTTGATGGCCGTCGCCTTTTTGGCGACAAAGCAGACAACGCCCTAGAGCGCTTCAAGGACTCACGGGCTACGGCCAAGTCCTTGGGCTTCTCCTCCCGTCCGGCGCAGTCTGCTTTTCGCCCCTTTCGTGGCTACGGAAGGGGTTCCTCGCTACGTCCCACCCAGGGCCACAGGCCGCAGCAAGTTACCCAACCTTCGCGCGGCCGGGGACGTGGGAACCAACGTCGTGGTTCAGGGGGCCAGCGGGCGGGCAGTCCACCAACCCCCCCTCTGCAGCAGCCTCCAAACCCTCCTAGTTCGACCTTTCAGGCCCATCAAACGCCAGTGGGCGGCAGGATTCGCCATCACCTCCCCCACTGGCGTACCATCACTTCGGACAGGTGGGTTTTGCAGATAGTCTGAAGGGGCTACTCTCTCCCCTTCGAGACTACCCCTCCAGCCATGCCACCTCGTTACCACCACATGTCGGAGGATCATCTGGCCCTTCTCCAGCAGGAAGTTACGGCTCTCTTGGCCAAGGGAGCCATCGAGCGCGTTCCTGTCCCAGAAGTAGGTCGTGGTTGTTACTCCCACTACTTTCTGGTTCCCAAGAAGGACAAGGGCCTGCGTCGTATCTTGGACCTCAGGGACGTCAATCGCTTCCTCCGGAAGGAGAAGTTCAAGATGTTGACGCTTGCTCAGGTCTTGTCTGCCCTCGACCCACAAGACTGGATGGTAGCGTTGGACTTGCAGGACGCTTACTTTCACATCCCCGTCCTGCTGGCCCACCGGCGTTACCTGCGGTTCACGGTGGGCCACGAGCACTTTCAGTTCACCGTGCTCACCTTTGGCCTTACCAGTGCCCCTCGGGTGTTCACGAAAGTGATGGTGGTGGTCGCAGCTCATCTGTGCAGATCAGGGGTTTCAGTCTTCCCCTATCTCGACGACTGGTTGTTGAAGGCGGGCTCGTTCCAGGCAGCCGTCTCCCACCTCCAGACTACGGCCGACCTCCTGCATCAGCTGGGGTTCTCCATCAATGTGCCGAAGTCGCACCTGATTCCATCTCAGCAGCCCCTCTTCATTGGAGCAGTTCTGGACACAACGCAGTTTCGGGTCTATCCTCCCGAGTCCGGGATATTCGGGCTATGATTCCGATCTTTCCGCCCTTGTCCCGGGTTTCGGTCAGAGTGACCCTGAGGCTGCTGGGCCTCATGGCCTCCTGCATCCTGCTGATCAATCATGCCAGGTGGCATATGCGGGCTCTGCAGTGGGACCTGAAGTTCCAGTGGGCGCAGCATCAGGGGAATCTGTCCGATTACGTCCAGATCTCGGAGGGCACTGCTCAACAACTGCAGTGGTTGCTCACGAACCAGGATGGGGTCAGTGGCAGGTCCCTCTCCCCTCCCCAACCAGACCACACTGTGGTGACGGATGCCTCCCTTCTGGGATGGGGCGGCCACATGGGAGAGGCGGAGATCAGAGGCCTCTGGTCTCCGGCGGAGTCCGGGCTTCACATCAACCTTCTGGAGCTCCGGGCGATTCGTCTTTCACTGAAGGCATTCCTTCCCTCTGTCCGGGGAAGAGTAGTGCAGGTGTTCATGGACAACACCACCGCCATGTGGTATTGCAACAAACAGGGCGGGGTGGGGTCGTGGACCCTATGTCAGGAGGCCCTCAGCTTCTGGACATGGATGGAATATCAGGGCATTTCCCTGGTGGTTCAACACCTGGCGGGTTCTCTGAACGCCAGGGCGGACGAACTCAGCCGCCGGTGCATGATGGATCACGAATGGCGTCTTCACTCAGAGGTGGTGCAAGGTCTCTTTCAACAGTGGGGAGAGCCTTGGTTAAATCTATTCACCACCGAAGAGAACGCGCAATGTCAGCAATTCTGGCGGCTTTCCGCCGCGAGTGGAGTTGCGGTCTGTTGTACGCCTTTCCGCCTATACCACTTCTGCCCAGAGTGCTGAAGATGATCAGGCGCGACCGGGCCCAAGTAATTCTTGTGGCTCCGGATTGGGCACAAAGAGTCTGGTATGCCGAGCTGTTCAACATGGCCATCGATCCTCCGATCAGACTGCCTCTTCGGGAGGATCTTCTGTCGCAGCAGCAGGGGACGGTCCTCCACCCGAACCTGTCCAGCCTCCACCTCCTTGCGTGGAGATTGAGCGGCGGCAGTTGACGTCTTTCGACCTGCCTCCCGAAGTCTGTGACGTAATCTTGGCAGCCAGGCGTCCCTCCACAAAAACGGTATACGCCTGCCGGTGGAACACATTTGTGGCGTGGTGCACAGCAAAGGCTGTGGATCCCCTTTCTGCCCCTCTTTCTGAAGTACTCTTGTTCCTTCTCTCTTTAGCCCAGCAGGGCTCTGCTCTGGGCACTATCAAGGGCTACCTTTCAGCCATCTCTGCCTTCCTTCGGCTGCCAGATCAGCCCTCTCTTTTCAAGTCCCCGGTAGTTAACCGTTTCTTGAAAGGCTTAACACATCTCTTTCCTCCAATTCCCTTCGTTATGCCTCAGTGGGACTTGAATCTTGTGCTGACTTACTTAATGTGCGCTCCCTTCAAGCCGCTTCATAACTGTCCTTTACGTCTCTTCACTCTTAAGACTGCTTTCCTGGTAGCCATCACTTCTGCTAGAAGGGTGAGTGAGCTCCAGGCTCTTTCCTCAAAACCTCCTTTCTTGTCTGTTCATCCGGACAAGGTGGTTCTCCGGACCCGTCCATCCTTTCTTCCTAAGGTGGTCACTGCCTCCCACATCGGGCAGACCATTACTTTGCCCACCTTCTTTCCGCCTCCGCATCCTTCAAAGGAAGAAGAGAGGCTCCACCGTCTGGACCCAAAACGTGCGCTCTCCTTCTATCTGGATCGCACAAAGCAGTTCCGGGTGGATGATCAACTTTTTGTTGGCTACGTGGGTGCAAAGAAGGGTCGGGCCGTACACAAACGCACTATCTCTCGATGGGTCGTGCTGTGTATCAAGGTATGTTACTCTCTGGCTAAAAAGGAGCCTCCAGTCGGGCTACACGCCCATTCCACCAGGGCGACGGCAGCCACTACTGCCTTAGGAAGGGGAGTGACTCTAAATGACATCTGTCAGGCAGCCACGTGGGCGTCTCTGCACACGTTTACGAGACACTACTGTCTGGACAGTCAAGTCCGGAGAGACGGTTTCTTTGGCCGTTCTGTTCTCCAGGACTTTCTGGTGTGATCTTGGTTCTCAGACCCACCACCTGGGTTGGTATTGCTGTGGGGTATCTATTCTAAGGTAAGGAATCTATAACTAACGTGTTTCTTTCAGATGCACAAGTTACTTACCTTCGGTAACGATATATCTGTAAGAAACATTAGTTAGTTATAGATTCCTTACCGCCCCACCCATCCTCCCCGTTCTGCGAACTGATTTCTAGGGTTAAGGTCATCCTTTCAGGGCCCTAGTTTTGTGCACCAATGGTCAGTGTCTTGCATGGCTCTGCATTTCTGGCGCAGAAAGTCGTGTACAGAACTGACGTCAGGGCGCGAGGGTGGAGTCTAAGTAGCTGCCGCGACGTCATCCCGGCGACCACGACGCCGACGACGGACGCGGAGCCCACCGACGCCACCTTCCGACGCGCAGAGGTACTGCTGACAAAAAAACTTTCCGGATCCAGTCTGACGCCTGGGGGTAATTCTAAGGTAAGGAATCTATAACTAACTAATGTTTCTTACAGATATATCGTTACCGAAGGTAAGTAACTTGTGCTTCTCCAGTATTGAATCTTTCATAGATTCACATGCTTGAATCTTCCCCGTCGTCATGATGGGAGTGCCATGGTATTTAAAACAAGCAGTACCCTGTAAGTACATTAACAGACCTAGAGAAAGCAATTGACATTGTTAACCCATTCACATTGTTTTAATAGACCCAAACTTCAGCCTATCGGAGACAAGACCCTGAACCACTTTTCCCCTGCAGAGCCACCATACCGCAGATTTCTAATCACACGTTGTGTGTGAGAGAGTCTCCCTGAGCTCTGCTCAGTTGTTTCAGGTTTGTCAACTTTTGACCTTTGCCTTCTCTAAAGAAAGGAAACATTGGAGTGCTACAGCTCTGAGGTACTGTTTTCTACAGTATTTTCCAATGCGTCAGAGGGATCTAAGAAGAGGCTTTTCAGGCCCTGCAGGTCTTGTGGGAAGCCAAGACCTTTTTCAGAAGATCCCCATAAAGAGTGTCAATATTGTACATCCTCATCACAAGCCGTTGTATTGTGAACATTGCAGAACCTTTTGTGCCAAAACATTAAAATGCAGGGAAGCCAGACTACTCCTTTGGCTCCAAAAAAAGAAGTACTATTCAGAATTAGGTTCTGATGAGGATTCAAGTCGCTCTCCATCTGAGCGTAAATGCAAAAATAGGGCTCTACCTCATGTGACAATGACCCAAAAAGACTCAAAGTTACTAGTAAAGGCTCTGGATCTGTGAGGCCGCTCACTCAGGACTCCTCTTCACGTTCCACTCAGAAAAGATCTTCTGGCTCTTCTTCTGCGCCCTTCACTCCTCAAAAGGAGTCATTGTCAACAATAATTAGATCGTCGACGGACCCGTCATTGACGACAGCCGTGTCAACAAGAACTTAATCAGCAGTATGTGCTCCTTCACTTCTAGTCACTACAGTGACAACGGTGACTCCAACAACAACAATAACGATAGCATCGTCTACGAAATCGGTGACAACGACCATCCCGTCAACGGCAACTTTTAAGTCTCTGGTGTCGAGACTAACATCAGGGGCCATAACAAATCATCATCATCATCAAATCATCATCATCATCAAATCAACTTTATTCGGTTTCAGAAATATAAAACCATAAAAGTTATCATTACATCAAAATTTCATAAAATATCAATACAAATTATCACGGTTAAAATACATTCCACAACGGTCCTTGGTGATCTGTAAGATAAGGTGCAAAGTTCAAGTGCATACAATCTTACCCTTTTATTAAAAGCTCTCCAGTAGATTTATCCAGTACCACTGGGGTATATATGTTTTAAGAGTGATCATAAACCCTGAGCCTTATTAGCGTTTAGTCAAGGCAGGCCCTGGACTTCACCACTGATTTCAAATAACCAAGGACAAAGAAAATACAATCATCATTCAGCAGTTGTAGGCACAGAAGAGCTGAGCAAGCCTGCTTAAAATTCATCCTCTTTAAAATCGGAACAATAAAAAACTTCCGGGAAACCTCATAAAACCATAACAAATCAAAAAAAGCTCACCTCTGCTTCGTCGTCGGCACTGTCGTCGAGTCCGTTGACGGAGCAGAAAAAAGCTGCTCTCTTATCTGAAGGGGCTTCCGTAACATTACGCCCAAACCAGACGTTACCACACAAGTTCTCCCCATTGCCTGCAGCTAATATTGACAAGGAGAAATCGGGAGATGAAGGACTTTTCTGTCCAGCATACAGCCCTTCACAACTAAGGGAAAAGTGCCAGGAGACAGATGAGGATGAAGACCCTAACAGAGACACTTCCACCTTCTTGAAAGGAGATTATTCTTTCACAACTCGTCAACAGTCTGTGTCTCATAGTTATGACACTTTCCAAGAGCACTACCCTTATAAAGAGCCTTAAGAGCATCGGCTGGCCTCAGAGGGAGACACCATATCAGTGCCTATCTCTTTGGTCACTGACGCTTGATGACTACCAGAAGCAAATGCACCAGTACCACTCACTCTGAGTCGCTCTGGTGCACCTGGCACAACACCCTTACCTAAGAGTCCGGTGCCTGTCCCCATGCAAGAAGACAGGACAGTAGTACCTCCTATTACCATCAGGGACGATTATATCGACAGCGACGCAGGTGATCAACCTGAAGAGGATGAGCTACTTCAGTACCCTGCTACATTTGGTCAGGAGTGGGACAACTATGTTGCCCCTTTGTCGCCATCACCTTCGCCACCACGTTCTCCTGAAAACATAGGAAGGTTCGACGAATTGTTGGAATGTTCTTCCAAAAGGTTTGATCTGCCTCTCCCAGTGAAACAGACAGAATGCTTTCTATATGATTTTAAGGACTCTGCAAGAAAATCCATTGATAGCTATATTTGGGGAAAAAGGTCTTAAATTAATTTAAAAAAACAGAATCGGTTGCTGCAGTTATTTCCCGGCTACACAAAAATATAAAGCTCCAAATACGTTGCCGGCCTGTTTGATAGGTCATCCTCGCCCAGATTCGGTGGTCATGCAGGCTGCTCAGCGACGCTCTAGAAACCCTTCTGCCGCCTGTTCAGCACCACCAGATAAGGAGGGCAGGAGACTAGATAACATAAGCAAGCGTTTCGCTTTAAATGTGCTGGCATTTCAGGGCCTATGCACCCTTCCCTCCGAGAGGCGCGCTCTCCTCCCAGAGTACCCTTAGAGAGCCTGTGGGCCCCGAGTTAGCTAGACCCAGGCCCACTTCTCATGGCCCTCCCCGGTCTCCCAGCAGCGCCTTGGGAGACCGCCCAGGGACCTACATGGTCCCTGGATGGCCTGCACCACCCCTTATGAAGAGCAGGGTCCCCTCCCTAAGATAGGCCCTGTTCTCGCAGCGGAGAACAAGGAAGGGGTCTAGGTTCCCGGGGTAGTTTCCGTGGGGAGCTACTGACGGGGGGGAATGAGCTGTAGGATGTCTGACGGGGCACCCTCAGTGTTCCTCCCTGGCACTGCCAGTGTGGTAGTGAGGCCGGTCTGAGGTCCTATCAGGGAGCCAGGCCAGTGGCCAAAGGGTGCTTTTCTGTGTGGGGAAAGCACGAGTGGCTGTGCTTTCTTTAGGGAAGCCAGTCGTCCCGAAAGGGTGGTGGCAGCATAATGACCTCAGCGGCAGGCTGAGGGTGAGGGTCCAGAGAGGTTGCATCTTTGGGGTGCAAGGACCAAACGGAGAGAGGGTACTGGTTGGAACAAACTCCAGAAGGGAGACCAGCTAGTGACCCAGGGGATGGGATGTAGACCTGTCCCGGAAGACCGCAACGGTGCTGAGGCACTGGACCCTTGTCCAGAGAAGGGGTAGGCATAGTGTTGCATGCCCAAGGGCAAAGGTGGGCCTAGTGAGGCCAAGTCCATGTAGACCATGAGTGACCTAGAGGTATCTAACCTAGAGCCCGGAGGGTTCTTAGGGTAGTCTGGGATCCCTGTCATGGGTGGAGATTTCATGGATGGGAGGAGTAGGTGGTCTGAGCGGATAACTGGTGAGTAGGGGGGTCTGGTCAGAACCCCTTATAAATAGTTATCGCTGACTACGGGAAGAATACCCATGTAGGGTGGCTACTTCTTCCCTGTAGGAATCAGCTGGGCGCGGCGTGTGTTAGAAGGTGGTTCTGACACTATGGGCCGCCGGATTTTTCACTTTTTGAGCACCTAGGTGTTGAGGTTTTACTGTGGGAGAGCCTCATAAATTGGGACTCATCCACAGTGAACTCATGATGAAAGAGACTGCATGTGGATTTTACTGGTGTCCCCTAGCTTGACTAGGCCGCTGCGCAGCAGCTGGAGTAAGGGCACCGGGCTGGTTACATGCAGACACCTGTGTACATGCGTGTGCACACGTGTAGGGAGCTGCGCAGGGGAGATTCTTGGCGTGCGCAGTCCAGGAGCAGCTACAAAGTGAATGGTGTGGCAGGACTTATGCAGAATTGGGTGGTGACATGGAATAGGCCTTATACACTAGGAAGGAACATGCCAGGGAAAGTCAGTGTGCTTTACTGTGTTTTTCACTTCATTATTCCCCTATGGGGATGTGGAGCCCATGTGCTAGATTAACTTCCATAAGGCCTACAGATTCCAGACACGCACTAAAGTCCACTGTAGCGGATGTGAAAAGAAGTATTCTGCAGAGTCCAGAGTCATATTTGTACTGCTTTTGGGTCATCCAGAAATGTTACATCTCTCTGAGTCAGATCATAACCAGGGCCTGGCTGGGGGTTGACCTCAGCAGGCTGGATTGATGACCTTTCCCTCCCAGAGCGAAGACCTCCTTTCCACGAAGGGAAGATAGGCGGAGCTACAGGCTCATCCATCAGCAGCTATCACTGGGTGCCAGGCACCAGGCTGCACCTAGGAGGGAAGGGCTCTGGTTTCAGAGACCATGCGGCCAGAGACCCTGGACGACGCCATTTTGAACCAGCCCAGAGGCTGGACAAGAAGGAGGGAGCAGGGGCAGGGAAGTGATGTGGCGCTGTTGGATAGGACCAACAGAGACTTCCTGCCAGCCCCCTACTCAACTTTTAAAAAGTGCTTGCACAGGAAGAGAAGGTCTCTCTTGGGTGTGGTCTGCGGAGGCAGAAGGTGCTGGAGCCTGGCAATGGGCAGTTGGAAGGAGGAACCCCCTGACTGTCCCCCAGGGCCCTGCCAGCACCAGAAGAAGAGCCCAGGACCAGTGCGCAGAAGCAGAGGCCTCTGCGCAGGGAGAAGAGAGGCCAAGGAGGGGAGACACGCGAAAGGCTGGCGCAGGGAGCCAGTGAAGACAGCTCCCTGCCGAATCCCCCCTCTCAGAGACCCTGAGGGTGAAGGAGAGTGCTCCCAGTGGCTGGGGCTGGCCGCCAGGAGCGTAAGGACACGAAAATGGGGCAGATCGGTCCCCAGGGGCCGAGCTATGGCCCCCAGAAGGTGAGCGACCTTTGACCCCCCCACGAAGGGGAGGTCGGGGGCCCGGGAGCCCATCCCCGGGCCCCGAAGCAAAGCCGGGGAGCGCCGTCGCGCTCCCGCGAAGATTGTACCCTCCAGGGTGCCAGGAGCCCACCCTGGCCCCCGGCGAAGAAAAGGAAGGCGGGGGAGCGCCGTCGCGCCCCCAGCGAAAATGACCCCATGGGGGCCCGGGAGCCAATCCCCGGGCCCCGAAGCAAAGTCGGGGAGCGCCGTCGCGCTCCCCGTGAAAATGCCCCGAAAAAGCACAGCCGGGGAGCGCCGTCGCGCTCCCCGTGAAGAGTGGCCCCCGGGGTGTCAGGAGCCCACCCTGGCCCCCGGCGAAGAATCGGTTGTCGGGGAGCGCCGTCGCGCTCCCCGTGAAGAGTGGCCCCCGGGGTGTCAGGAGCCCACCCTGGCCCGCGGCGAAGAATCGGTTGTCGGGGAGCGCCGGCGCGCTCTCCGTGAAGAGGGGAGGAGGGGCCCGGGACCCCATCCCCGGGCCCCGAAGCCAGAGCGGCGTCGCCTCGCGTCTGCCCGCAGGAGCGGGCAGACAAGAAGACTCTGCCGGCTCCCGCGGCCGCACGCGAGTGTGCGGGCCGGGCGGGGAGCCGGCGGGGGCAGCCGGGGGTGGGCTCCCCGGGCTGCCCTCCAACGGATGGCCAAGCGGGGGTCCCGGGTGGGACTGGGGCCCCAGGAGGAAGACCACAGGCAGTGCGAGGGGCCCGGCTGGGACCGGGCCCCGAAAAATAGAAGGAGCGGCCGGGGGTGGGCTCCCCGAGCCGTTACTCTCACCTGGGGGTCCGGGTGGGACCGGGCCCCCACCGAGGCCAGAAGATGCGGCGCGAGCGCCAGATCGATCGCGGCTCTCCCCGGCACAGCGGGAGAGCCGCTCATCCGATATTCATGTAAGGGAGCACGAAGCGCCCCATAATGCCTTGCTAGGCATTTCAAAATCGAGTGTTTTGGTGCTTGTGGTGGCCCCAGGAGGACGGGGTCACCACCAACTTGGTGCAAGGGTGCTGGGCGAGCTGCTGGAGAAGCGCAGTCTCCCCCCAGCACAAAGAGAAAAGTCCCACCCTAAGTGTCTTGGGGATTTTAAAAGAATAACCCTCAAGGGCTCAGCCAGCATTTAACACTCTCTTGGCTGGAACTTTTGTTCTACAGCTGAGGGTGTCATGAGAAGTGCCTCAAGGAGCGAAGGGCTGAGTTGGGATGTCGGGAGAAGGGCATCCCCTGGAGGTGAAGAGGTGTAATTGCACCAGAACTGCATTTACTAACAGTTATTCCTTTTTAGAGGGACTGAAGGTCACATATGTAATGTGAAGTACCTGTGTAAGGTGATGTCATAAGCAAAGTGGGTTATGTTGCCAGACACTCCTGCTAGGGTGTCTGGCTGGATATGCGTAATCCTGTGATTTCATCTCTGATGCCCTTAGGGGCTGTAATTGCAATGCATTCTAATGTCCAACAAAGGTGATGAGTACTGTCATTCTAAGGTGTGCGTAAACATGTATTCTTGCTGCTGCACTTAGGTGAAGACCCAGACTGCTAGCCCTTAAGATATAGAGGTGAATACTTTATGGTCAGTAGGAAATGCTCAGTCAGGGTTATGTGTCACCAAGGCAGGTGTACCCATTTTTAATGCGCGTTGAGGTAATGGGGTGGGTCGCCACTGGGATGGTGCCAGTGCGCAGGGCCCTCGCTCCAGGTTAGGCTCAACACACTGCATTAGGGGGCAAGATGATGTGCATACATGGGAGTGGTGGTACTAGACCCCACCCCCTTTTTGGGAGGGGGGAGATGTTACGCAATGTCACAAAGTAATTCCAACAGCTTATGTATATTTGTAAATTGGTGCATAGTATTGAGTAGTGTGTGTGTTTAATAAATGTACTCTTACTTTTATAAAGCAAAGTACAGACTGGACAATCAATTATTGAGTGTTATTTCTGCGCACCTGCAAATGGCGATTACTAGCCCACACCACCTCCCTTGAGTAAAGCCTCAGACTGCTCTGCAACGCTACCCTCAGAGTCAGGCGCTACAATTGGGTGTTTGGTTCCCAGTGAAGGACAAATGTAGTCATGTTATTTGTGCAGGCCTCACAGATACTGCCTCGTTTTCCAACAATGATCTTATGTGAAATGCATGAAAAATGCATGAAGGGTGGAATAAATGGTCAGAGGTACAGAATTCTTGTGTATCCTCCTCTGTCTCCAAGACCATTTACAAAGGAAGGCCTACTGTAAATCAATGTGGACAACTGTTAAAATTGACAATTTTTATATAAAATAACTGATCTATCTGTGATTGTGTAGTTCTTCCTGCAAATAGGAATTACTTTCCTGCCTGTTCTCCCAATGTTTGTCTATTTCCCTTGTTATTTGTATGTATGTTTTTAATTACATTACCCAAATTGGATCTTATTGGGTTTTTATATTGTTCTTAGGATGAATTTTCAAACGTAATTCTTATAATTGTTATTATTTTTAGTTTATTTTGTATACTGAAATGTATATATTTGTCAATTAAATTTGTATATTCATATTTGCATTCGTTACTTGGTTTTTTATTCCTTTGTTCATGGTCTGTACACTGGTGACATAGGGTGCCTTGTGTTAGTGTGGTTTTATGCATGTGTACTGACCCAAAGGGGGTTCTTTTTGACTAAGGTCCAAGACCAGCCAGCCAGCGACAGGACATCAGGTAGGTGGAGGACTTTACTCTGCCTAGGTGATGATACCTACAGGGCTCAAACTCTGATGTAGGGAAATTTTGGTTCAGGGCCAGCACTGAACAGGTGGCACTTTTTTCAACACCCTGGGAAATGCACTCTTGTAGGCATATATATTCAATGATGGTCAGTCTTTAGCAGTTATGTTTCCAGATTTCACTGAATGTTACATTTTATGGTTAACTTTTTTCCCTTTTAGTTGGCCCATGTGCTCTTGAATACACAAAGATGAAAACAGCAGATCATTTCTGGACCGATCCCTCTGCAGATGAGCTTGTCCAAAGGCACCGTATTCACGGCTCTCATTGTCGTCAAGATTCACCCACAAAACGACCTGCCTTGTGTGTGAGTGTCTTTCCAATTTAGGCTTGCATTGTTTTATATCTTTTCTCCATTTCGTTGGTATTTGTTTATAAGGATTGTTTGTCAATTTCTGCAATCTTCTACGCCTAGTAAACCTGGCAAATGGAGTGTCCGCTCCCATCTCCTGCACCTTTTTACTACATTTGTTTTTATTTAAAATTACTTTGTTTCAAAACAGACGTCACAAAATCAATGGAACGTTGCAGTTTAGAAGGCAATCCTAAACTCACTATTCATTTGCTCGTTACCATACGACGTCACTAAACATTGCCTCATAAATATTCTTGATTGACGCTCCCGAATCTGTTCTTATTCTGGGACATAACCATGGTTAGTTTCTTTTCATTCTCATTTTTTCTAGCAGGAGCTGCCTCTTTTAATCACATCAAAAACGTTTTTAATATATTTATGTATATGTTTTGTGACCACCTGTGATGGTTGACAATGCATACCAACACAATCCAATTGTATGAATCAAAGATATGAACCATTAAAAACCGAAAAAGAATCGAACTAAATAGATTCACAGTATAAAAATATACACAAAAAAGATTAAACAGCAACTTTTACCTTGTACCAACCCATAAAAGCTTTAGAATTAAACTTCATACTAGGAACAAAATCAAGATTTCCAGTTTTACCCATTCTCTCAAAGTATTTAAAACAACATGCTTTATTCAGAATGCCCACTGAATCGTGGCACCAGTAGCTAAAGCATAGGTGCTGCATCATACTTAAGACCAGTCTTTAAGCCTGTGCCGCTAAGCTGCTTCTAACTAATACTATGGTTTACAAAATCTTACCATCTTTATTTATTAAACCACATTCCTCCACTATAAATGAATTGGTGAAATTGTATTGCTGAAAACACTTATCAACATCAATATGCAGAAAGTGAAAATCTGAATAAAAGGATAACACTTCTGCATTCCTTTGAAGTTGCAGAGGTGATTGAGCAGATATTATATCAGCAGACACAAATATGTAAAGCAGTTAAATTACCTAACATTTTATTTAAAGTTCTAATTTTACAAAATTATAATGTTCATTATGATCATTTTTATGTTCATTTATTTATTTGTGGACGTTTGGTGAGGCGTAGACATTGGTTGTAAAACAGAGTCTTTTAGCGTTAAAGGGTGTGCAACAGCTGATAGTGTTGAATTTGCTGAATTATTCTGAGAAAAGTCCGGTTTTTAAGCCTTTCTGAACTTTAAAAGAAGTGACAGAAGGTATATTTTGAGTGGAATGCTGTCCCAGACGCGTGCACCATAAGCAGGGAAGGCCCTCTGGCTCCATTTGGTAGGTTTTGCACAAGGTGTTTCAAAGATTACTTTGGGGCTTATTTAGAGTTCGGTGAACAGGCACTCTGTCACAAACGTGACACATATCCCATTTGTTATATTACAAGTGCATTATATCCTAATGCACTTGTAATCAGGCGGACGGGATATCCATAAAAACAATAGATTTCACAAGCACAGTGCAAGCGCTGTGCAGGCGAACCTTAAAACGAACTCAGTATAAACTGGATGAGAAAGAAAGGATCACAATTTCGATTATAAAAAATGTGCCACCCCCAACATGGACTTGGGTTGTCACTTGGGTTGTCTGGGTAAAGCAGCGTTGTCTGAAACCTGATTGATTGTTTTGGAATAGGGAATTGGTCACAATCTGCTCTTCGAGTAAGATGGCCAATACTTTTTCAATAGGAGGTGGCTGATGGATTGCTAGGTGACCAGGGTTGTGCAGCTTTTGCTTTGATTAGAAGTGAAGGATTTGGCCTGTTCCGAGGGTGAGTCAGGCCATTTCTCGCCTTGTGACGAGCCTTACTGTTGTTCCTGAAATCACTGAAGCTAGATGCTGATATGAACTCAATTAATTGCTGATTGATCTCCTCTCCAAACCTTTGACATTTCGGGAGGTTACAAGGTCAAACATTTAAGGCTTACTCATGAAGGTTGGTTTTGGTAAGAATGTTTGCCATTTTGGAATATGCCATTTATAGAGCACGCTGTCACTCATAGGAGACAAACAGCAAACAAGAAACAGAACATATGTCACTTATATCACAGGTAAATCCGTTTCTATGCAGTGTTATCTCTTTTAGAATAATAGGTTAACTAGTATAAATTGATTAGTATTCTAGATGAATACCCCGTATATTATCAGGTTCTGAATAAGGGCCAACCGATACTCTATATTATCCTCTGTGGTAATGGACTATACTTGTTCTGAGTCTCCCATTCAAAAGTTACAGTAAGAAAAGTAGCCGAAGCACATTGTCTGGATTAATGGAGGGACCAAGTGTCACTGGCATATAAGTCTTATCAGGTTTTGATGTGTGTGTGCGCTCAGTGAGGCGGGTTTCTTGATCATTGGTGGACTATGGTGCTCTACTACACACAACGTGTATGCTAAGAGGAAATCAGGGGATTTAGGCATGACCAACTACTCATATTTAAAGAGAAAGAGCCTGCAGGCAGGCTCCACACTGGTAAAAAGGCCTGTATGTAAGATCTATGCATAAGCCGCCACCAACCGATATATGTGCTATGGCCTGGTCACAGGGATGGTAGTCACACACGACTTTGGGTGTACACCACCCTCCAGAGAGTAGCACTTTGTTGGTGAGCAGTATACATGTAGAGCACCTGTCCAAGGCAGAAGTCTCTAGCCAGTAAAACATGTTGGGTTGGTCAGAATGATAAAATGAGGAGCAACACGGCTACTCTGCCAGTAACCTCTGACCCTTAGAGATTGTTTGGGAAGATGCTGTGCATGAGGAAGAGAGGTGAATTCCTCTCCAGTGAAGGATTTCAGGTTGAGTTGAGGATGTCCTATTTCTAAGTTCTTGTCTTGAGAGAGAATGGATGGCGAGGAGGTCTTCAATTAGGAAAGTTTTCAGAGATGGACCACCTGAATATTTTGTAGTGGTGGAATGGAGGGTGTGGTAGCAGTATGTTTAATGTTATACACATGTTGTATTGTGATGATCGTCTCTGCAAATTAATTGTTGGTAGTGTTGCATCAGTTAATTATGTGTTGTACTGGTAGTTTTGGAAGTGAGATTGATAGCTTTTAAAACCCCTTTGCTTCTTATGGAGGTTTCTGTGATTCCATGTGGTTAATACGTGATTTGGAATGCTAACCATGGTTTTTATATATTTTTCTGAGGTTTTTTAGTTATACTAGGTTGGATTGGGTTGTTTTTTTTTGCATCTTTTCTCTTGCTGCGAATGAATCATCTTTGTGTATATTGAGTGGCACATGATCTGGAGTCATGGGTCATAGCTACGAAGGATCTTAAATGTGGATGGTGGCATTGAAGGCATTATTGAGAATAACAATGAGTGTGCTGGCTTAGAAATAAAGACTGGTGCCATCACGTTCCACGTGTTTGTTTTTGCTGATGCTTCTCTGTGATGAAAAATAGGGTGGAGGTAATCTACTGCAGGCTAAGGCTGCTGTGGAAAGTATTGTTTAGTCTCATAGACTCAGCAAAAGTGGTCTGAGTTTAGCAAGCTATCCTATTAGGAAAGGGCAACGGAGGGACAGGCTCGCTAGATATGCTTGGACCAATTGTTTTTCGCTGGTATGACAATTAGATGACAATTGTCTGAGTCATTTGGCTCAATTTCATCTTCTCCTTTTTTGCATAGGCGTGCATAGATTCAGGCAGGGTGAATAAGATTCTAACTTTTGTTTCCTGGACCTCTTCTTGTAGTCTGGCAATTTTCTTTTTGTGATTTTTGTGAAAAACTAAGACCTCACATGATAAATGCCTCATGGATGGAATTGATGTACGCTGCTGATTTAAACGGGGTCATTTATGTATTTTGTAGAGAACTAAATCAAATAAATTAAACTTGGAAACTTGGAACTTGGGTCATTTATGTATTTTGGGAAATGCTAAGGATATTAGAGTGGTCCTCTATATATACTCCGCCTGCCAGAACCCGTGGTTCCATTGTTTGCTAAAGCCCTGCCCTTCCCCTTCCCTTCTACTGTATCACTAAAGTGTAGTCAAGTTTCATGTTTTATAGTGTCTTTGATGTTTTGAAAGCTGTTTCCTTTCATAACAAAGGATTCCAGATTATGTCTGAAGGTCAGGCTGTGTCATATGTCAGGAAAGAATGCATCAAGGTGGTACGTGGTGATATATCCGCTATGTTGGATTAAGATTTTACACAGCCCTATAGGAGTGTAGGATTCATCAGTACCTCTTTGGTACATGGTATCAGGACTGCATGTCAACTTGCAGAGTGAATGTTGATGAGAATGAGGTGGAATGTTGTTTCTGATGGTGTCTTGTATTTGATGATAAATTGGATGTTGTTGAGGCGTTAGGGTGATTTTTATCTGAGGTGTGGGTTGCCTTTGAGAGCAGGATTTGGACTGCGAGAGTGTGTGTATGCGTGCTTGTTCGCAATCTGACACATGATGGTGGTTCACCTATAGTGTGATCGGCAGTGTTCATGCCGGTTTCCAGGCTCTAGTAGGACCAAATTGTGGTTGCCCTGCCTTCACTTTTCAGATGCTTGGAGAAAGGGCCCAGAGTTACCCATAAGGTTCTCCACTGCTCTGGACCTGTCTCCTTACAGAATAGGATCACCAAATACTTGCCAGCATAAAATCTAAGCATCTTGAGCACAGCCTTGCTAGTTATACCAAAATGCCACAAACAATATGTTGGTAGCCCTTGTTGTACAACGAAAACACTAAATCTGTGGAACTTGTTGACTCTTCCTCCAATTGAAGAGACAAATCTGCTGCAATTCCAGAAGAACCCCAAGACTTACTAATTTTCACTCTTTGACCACATTTCTTTTGGCCTATATGCAGGGACCCTGGATTATGCAACAGGAGAGGGCCAAATGAATTAAGTGGCAGTGTTTAGTAAATTATACGGCAAGAAAAGGCAAATAATGCAGCATCATACAACACATTTTGTAATAGTATTACTTATTTCATCCTTTTTAAACTTGGCAACACTGTCTTGGCATTGGTTGCACCTTATTAGTACCGGCTTAGCACCCAAATATAGCAATAAGCAACAGAAAGGTGACCAGTCCAGCTTTGCACAGGGCCTTCCACTGTTTGGTAACACGTGTCGCTGCATATCTAGTAACTTCTGAACGGTTTGAGCTAGATACAAAATTTCCTTTTTGATAAAATCTGCAGATTACACAGCAGAGGAAGGATTATGTGGTAAATGTGGCAAATCTGAATTTAAGCAAAAATCACAGCAGCCGCACAATCGCGTAATTCCAGTGGCCCTGCCTATATGGTGCAGATCTCGGTGTTTGATACTTCTGTACTTCCTGGGCCCTTCGGCCCTTCACATGATCTCTTCTCCTACATTTCCATTCCTTCCCCCTCAGCCCTTCACCACTTTCTTGGGACCATTCCACACTCTGAACCAGCCCCTTGATCTTCGTTCACCACACTACAGATGCTCACTTTATAAATAAATGACAGTTTAGTTTTTAAATGTAATAATTGTGATGTGGTGGCATACTTGAAACCAGTTTTTCTGGGGGAATTGACTGTGATGTACCAAACTATAAGGCAAGCAGTAGTTCATTTTATGGATCAAAGATTTTTTATTAATTTTGAGAGTTAACACATCATTGGCTGACGAATAATCGCAAATCTAATAACAGCTTTTGGAATACCAACCTCTTTGTCCCCCAACCTCCACTCCCCCTCCCATTGACATATGTATCCACATTAGTTGATAACCCCTTGTGACTTGTTGTACAATTGGAAAATTCCTCTCTTCAGCACAAGCACGTGAATGAAGGCACCGATGACTGATTTAGTGGGATGAGTTTCAACCCCTTTGTCGATATTTAGGCCACGTCCTAAACTCCGTTGTAAAATTGTTTTTTAACAACGGTGCCCATTGATCTTGCACGAGTGGCTCTCCGCCCTAGTGACCGTCAGTTTCTCCGAGCCCAGTATGCCCTAAACGGGATGATTCATTTTTTGTATCTGTAGGACCCTTCCCATTCCCCAGAGAGGCTTTATTATCTTCCTCACAGCACATAGTTCTGGTGACAATTGTCTAGCGCTTAGTGAATGCAAGAGAAAGGTCTGTGCTTTAGGGAGTTTCAGCACCATTTAAACTGCAAGTCTGGTGCTCACGGTCTGAATCACCGTGCCCACTTCACCGTGAACCATTTTCCTGGAAAGGTGTCATTTCTGACATTGCCAGAGCAAATATATCAGAGTAGCAGACACCCTTCAACCCAACCAACAATACTTCAATTGTCGAGTGTCCCATTCATGCTGCTTTACTAGGATGTAATACCAAATGAGGGTTGCCGCTGTATATGTCCTCCTAATTTTTCTCATTGAGTGAATTCCCAGTTTAGCCTCCAACCTTTTTTGTCAGATGGTTTTCTCTGTGATTTGAGTTTTACAATAATTTATAAATCTCAGGTATTGGTTTCTTGTTTTCTCACTTCTCAAAATGTGTCGGCTGCCTACTAGCTTGTGGTTTACAATTGATTGCTGGGCCCACTGGAAAAGTGTGTAGTAGTGGTATCTCTTAGACTCTTGGATATTAAGTTCCCCTTTAAGAGTCTCAAATGATTTGATGACAGAGTGAACAAACAGGTCAACCAGCCTCACACATCCCCAGGACTGATCATCATTGAATTAATTCCCTTCCATAACTAGTGTGAAACATGTGTTCCTGCTATGATTTTCCTGCTATGATTTTATCAATATAGCACCGCTATTTTCGGATTCAACCTTTTCTCACTACGCTGTGTCGCCTTATGGCATTTAGAGGTGTGATAAAGCCTAAAATGGCTCTGTTCAGGTGTTGAGCCAAAATTGCAATCTCGCTAACCTGGATAATGGAGTGGTCATAGGAGGAAATAAGCCCTGAGTAAGATATAAGATTTTAGGAAGTATAGTCCTCTTTATCACCACGCTCCTCCTTATGTGCCAAGGTTGGAGAACTTTTTACAGCTCCTGCAACAGTTGGCTGAAATCAGTCACTGCACTATTAAATTTATCTATATTCCCACTCATGTTATAAAGTTCCTAGACCATTTAAAATGAAAGCATGCCTTCAACTCTGAAAGCTGAGCCTGTCTGAGTGGCACATTCAGGATCCCAGAAGATGTGAGTTCCAAACCCCAGTACCTGCTTTTCTGCCTCTAATTCTCAGTCAAAGATGGGATGGAACAAGGGAATTAGTAATACCGGCATGTCATACCCATACAAGAATAGTTTATAGATGCTGCTACAAATTGATGACTCCACCAACACAATATGTTAGTGTTTCTGCTGTCCCATACCGCAAATCGCCCCATTCTGAGGCCAAACAATAGTGGGGTGAGGGGGCAACCTTGTCTTGTGCCACTGAGGATCTCAATGGAAAGAAAGGATCTCCTTTAACTCAAATTATGCCTGTAGTTTTCTCATACCAGACATGTCCACCTCTCAAAATTGTGAGCCAGTGCCAAATCACTCACATTTTCATCTAAGAAACTGTGAAGGCTACGCAGTCAAACAACATCTCTGTGTCTAGTGAGAACATATGTAGATAGAATATTTTTCATAGTGTCTCCACAATGTCTATTGAAAATGAAACCTGAATGTCTGGTTCAAGGAGGCCTTGCACTATTGGCCCCAAACGGGATGCTAAAATGCTTCTGAATATCTTAGCATCAACATTAAGTAAGAATGCAGGAAAATATAAAATAAAGCATGTAGGATCGTTAGTCGGCTTCGGAATGATTATTAACTATGCTTCCCTCATAGTAGCAAAGGTTGTTTTGGAGTCCGTAAATGCATTAAGCTGCCTTGTCAACAAAGGGTGGGAGAGACCCACAGAACGTGTCAAGTAATCCAAGTGCAATAAAGTATTAGAAGACTTCTTACTGGAACACCAATATACAGCAGACTGCAGCAAATATACCTCCTGCTACATCCTTCCTTCAGGCCACTCTCCTCTCAGGTTCTACACCCAGTACAAGGGATCTTGAACACTCAGAGGAGATTCGCTCCACTGCTATTGCAGCAGTGAAAAAAAGAAACAGAAAATGATAATAACAAGATGGTATTGTAATTTTCTTTTTCTTTCAGGAGTCGGGGTGGGGCTGGCTCTCTGACGCCAGAGCAGGGGAGGAGTGGTTTGCACTCCTCTAAGTGCACATGACAGTTTAGCCGGCCCTCTAGGGCGGTCAAACCGTCATGCGCACTTGGCATGTTCTCCATTGGGCTGTGTTGCACAGCCCCGTGGAGAACATGCCCAGCCTCCTCAGGCACTGCCTGAGCGTCCACACAGGACCCTCAGCCCAATCACGATGCTGCTCCTGCAGCATCGTGATTGGCTGGGAGAGCCCGGAAGCCTGAGCTCTTCCGGTGCTTCCGGGCAGAGGAGTAGAGGAGTGCGGCGGAGAAGGTATGTTTTTTTTTTTTTTTATTAATCCCCCCGCCTCACCATTGCAGTTCCGAGCGAGCCACCACTAACTTTTGCCCGTTTTAAACCGCACGATCACACTTATGACATCCTCTGTCTTTATTAGTCAGTACAATGCCTGTGATTGTTTGGGTGACAGTGTGGGTGCTCCAGGTAGCCTGTCACAACATCCTGTGAAGGAACCTCCACTTGTTATAATGGGCAAGGGAAATGACAAAACGCTATTACAGTAGTTTGGTTGTCTTTTCTGAGGGTCCTAGTCAGAACTTTAACTCTAGTGATCCCCCCCTCTATGGTTGTATGCTATTAGTTGATCCTCCTTGTTCTTCCCACTATAATAACTCTGTTAGCAATTCATATTCAGCCTTGTTCAAATCGAATGCTTTAACCTGTGCTCTGACTGCCACCAGTTAATGGCGGATTTTCATGGTTCCTGTTGTTAGATGAAACACTTCCAGCTCCTTTAGCTGTGCTTCTAGCTGCTCTCTTACCTCAACCCTAGCATTGTTTAAACTGGATCTGGCAGATTTCACAGTGCTCCTTATCACTACTTAAAGAACATTCCCCAAGCCCCCTGAACAGTTCCCTTCTTGCCATTTTAAGCAGTATACAGTTTTAGAACTCTCTTCCTCCCTGACAGGTGTCTTAGAGGAGCTTTTAATTTAACCTCTGCCTCTATTTCTTTGGCAGATCTTTTAAAGTGGGCATGTTCAGAGAGGGCAATTGTGCCATACCCGAATGACCTGTGAAGGGAACCATGGAGCTTGCCAAAAAATGATCTAGTCTGGTTTATGCACTGTATGAAAGAGGAGTAGATGTAGTCTATTTCATTTGGTTGTTGAGACCACCACTCACCCACCAAACTCATGGTAGTCAGAATCATGTCCATCTGTAAAAATTGAGTCTGCTATATCCTGTTATAGTCTCAAGCCTCCAAACTGTGGCAGTGCTCACTAATGTGGGTTCACTGCTGTCTCGTAAGCTCCTTCCAGCCTTACCAAGCAGAGTTCCAGTAGACTGCCTGTCTTTCCTTCACCTCTGATGGCGGAGCATTCGGGGCAGGTCCCGCACTTGCTCTTCATCGCTCAATGTCCTGTGGAGCTAGTCTTCTTGCCCAAGTGCAGCACTTCCGGTCCAGAGTGCCCACTTTATTACACTACAGGCATACCTTAACTCCAGGCCGTGGCGTAGATCATCTTCACTCTGCCATCTCTCGTACATAGACACCACATTGTACATGGACAGCAGTGCTTGAAATGGAAATATATTATTGTAGATACTTACTGTTCCAGAGTACTGATTTGCTACTGTGAAGTGCAGATACTCTTTGTTCAGAAATTGAGTCTCTAGTTGGCACCCTGTCCAAGTAGGGACCACAATCCTAGTCAGGGTAAGTCGCAACACAACCTAAATTATCCTGTGCTCAGCCTCTGGTTGCTCGGCACAGGGCAGGCAGGCTTGACTAAGAAGGCAATGTGTAAAGTATTTGTGCAGTAACTCATACAGTAACACAGTGAAAACACCACAAAACAACTCCGCAACAGTTTAGGAAAATATAGAATATTTATCTGAGTAAAATAAGACCAAAAACAACAAACATACAATGTGTAGAAGTTGAGATATTGAATTTTGAAGAAATAAATGCAGTAAAACGCTTAGAAGCAAGTAGCGCTGACAAGGTTGCTTTAGGTCGTGCTGGACAGGGGCAAAGTCAAAGTCTGGGCCAACCGTGAAGGAGCACTGGCCGGCTTCAGATCCCATGCAGGCCCCGGTGAACAAAGTATCTTTCCTGGTCGCAAGCAGCTTGATGTGTCGATCTTCTCCATGCAGTGAGGGTGATGCGTCCGTTCCGTAGACTGGTACTGGAGTCGAGAGGCATCAGTCGATATGCTGGTTTCTGCCTCGCAGTCGAGGGTATGCGTCGATCTCCCAAGCTGCAGCGGCGACGATACACTGTCAGATGCATTGATCTCTGGAGGCAAAGTGCTGGTTCTGAATCGAATGTGCCAATTTTACTCCCGCAACCGGGTTGATGTGCCAGTTCTGCTACACGCAGACAGGAGATGCGTCGAAATCCGTGTTGCAAGTACATGGGTCACTTCCCGTGAGTCAGGAGCAGGAGTAGAGACTTTGATTTCCCAGAGTCCCAAGCAACAGAAGGCAAGCGAACAAGCCCTTGGAGATCACTTGGAAGAAGACAGAGTCCAGCTCTCCTTCAGCAGAGTCAGAGAGCAGCATGCAGCAGGGAAACAAACAGAATAGCAGGCCTTCGAAATCAGCAGTCTAGTTGAGTCTTTCGAGCAACACAGCAGTTCTTCTGACAGAGGTTCATGTGTAGGTCCAGAAGTGTCTGATTTGTGGGGGTCAGTGACCCAGTATTTATTCCCAAAAGTGCCTTTGAAGTGGAGGTGACATCAAAGACTGGCCTCTGAAATGCACACAATCCCTTTCACCCCAGTCCTGTCTGCCAGGCTAACTCTGGGGGGTAAATCAGTGCTTTGTGTGTGGACAGGACACTACCTATTGAAATGTATCAGCCCTTACCATTCCTCCCCGCCCAGGAAGACCCATCTGAATGCAGTTGAGTGCTCAGAATGCAGATGAGCCTCTCCTTCCTGTGTTTGTGGTGGTCTAGAGGGAATGCACAAAGTGTAGCTGTCACCCAACCCAGATGTGTATTGGAGACAAGCTGTAAGGCACAAAAGAGCTAAGAGCAGAGAAATCTCCACTTTCTAAAAGTGCCATTTCTAAAACAGTAATGTTAAATCCAACTTCACCAGTAAAGAGGATTTATCAAGACCATTCCAAACATATGAAACATGAAAAAGCTACTCCTCTCTGATCAGGAAATGCAGCAAAAAAGTCTATTGAGGAATTACTGACGCTAGCCTATGAGAGGAATATACCTCACAGTAGTGAAAATCGAAATAGGCTGTTTGCCACTACCAGGACATGTAACGCATAAAAGTACATTTCCTACCTTTTACTTCCATAGCACCCTGCCCTGTGGGTTACCAAGGGCCTTCCTTAGGTGTGACTTGTGTGTAATAAAAGGGGAGTTGAAGGATTGGCAATTAGTTTTAAATGCCAAGTCGAAGTGGCAGTAAACTGCACACAAGGCCCTGCAATGGCAGGCTTGAGACACGTTTGAAAGGCTACTTGTGTGGGTGGCACAATATAGTGCTGCATGTACACTAGTAGCATTTAATTTACAGCCCCTGGGTATATGGTAGACCACTTTACAAGAGACTTGCAGGTAAATTAAATATACCAAACAGATGCAAGTCAATCCTAACATGTTTAAGGGAGAGAGCACATGCAGTTTAGCACTGGTTAGCAGTGGTAAAGTGCTCAGAGTTCTAAAACCAGCAACAACAAGGTCAGAAATGTGGAGGGAGGCAGCTAAAAAGTTGGGGGAAGACCACCCAAAGGCTGTCAGGTCTAACACTCTTATATTAATAGTATTGCACCCTGAGAAGTGCAGGTACTCTACTATTAAAATTAATGCACTGGTGGACAGCAACACTTGTCCTTACTTTGAAGACAAGCAGACGGAGCAGAGTTCCATTTCAAAGGGGTTCAGAAGAGCGCAGGATAAATGCATCTACTCCAGGGGGGTCTCCAGCCTTTTCAGTAATGAGCTACTTATGTTTACTGAAAATCATCCCAAGTCTCTAATATTGTTAAAGTTGTAATAGTGACCACATTAGAAAAGATTACACCAGTGGCAACCAAATGCAGGAAGCGGTAATCACCTCAGGTCATCAGACATGGTTGCCAGGAGTAATGTGAAATAAAAAAGGCTTTATTAATGTCAAATGCCTCTTCGTGTGTACTACATATCCACAGATGCAAAGCTCCTGGCATCAAGGTAATGGTACTAGTAATACGTCTCCCCAACACCACATGATTTATCACTGACATATCAGTTTTAAATGTATTTTTGAAACTCAACCATTTTCTCCAAAACACAGTTCATGAGTTCTGAAAATAAACACATTTTCATCTCGATTACACGCTTTTCAGTTTTGATGTGAATAAAATACTTTAACTGAGCAAAACCTTCTATTGTAGTAGGCTGGGCTGCACACAGGAGATGTACCTACAGGTAGTTAGAGAGCGACCAGTAGCTCACGAGCTACTGGTTGGGGAAGCCTGATCTACCCCTTTCCACTGTCTGGCAATGCCCCCTCTGCATTGATCTAAACACATTTGACATTATAATTTTGTTAAAAACACGGTTGCATGTAATATGGGCCACGGCACACAGTTTCACTGATCACTTTCCATGCTGCTGTGAACAGTGTGTGTCCTGTGCTCTGAGAACAGGTGATTATTAGTCAGACTTTAAATTGCTCCTGGCAAACACCTCCTGTCAGATACACCCCAGAGCATTCACTCAGCATCATGGAAAGTGCTATCCTTGTTTCCACACCCTAGAAATCTCTGCCCTTTTGCCCTCATTCTGTCACTTTAGATTTCCTCTTCAGAGTGAACATCTTCATTCTTCTTAATTCACTCTTCACACAGTGAATGTTTGTTTTATGGTGCATGACCTTTTTTAATATCCATCGAGATGAGTGAATTGTACATCTAGGCCGGATTGCATAAACGCCAAATCTGGTTCATATATTCAACAAATATTTTGCGCCACATCTTCTGCAGTGATTAGTATTGCTTAATTTTCCTGCAGCAAAACCACACTCACCAACTAAAAAAAAAAAAAAAAAAGGTAATAGCACACCCACATGAAATTGTGCGAAATAGGGCCTGGGTGTAAATTCAGTTTATGCATGAAGTCAGACTTGTGTTGGTCCCACATTTAGGTCCTGACATTTTCTTAACATTGGTTGGGGTCATTGTCACTCATTTGCTTTCTTCTTATGTGCTAGCCTGTGTGGGCTTTACCTCCTTATTTGTGCATTTGTCCCTGTGCTGGAGAATTGATGCATTACTTGCGTCCTTCCTCTGCTCACCTTTTAGGTGCTACTTTTTATTTCTGGTTATGTACTCACATGAGTTCATGTGTTTTCCAGCTGTCTCCCTCCTTACTCCTCACCCCCGCTCTGCCAGGCTCTGGTGGCTCTTTGTCTGCCCGTGTGCTTCTCCCACCCTGTGATACACTCGCATTTTCCGACACTATAACTAAAATAAGTAGGAGGGTCGATACATAGAATCCGTACTATCTCAGTTTTCATAAGACTGAGTGAAAGTCAAGGTAACTGAGCTTGACAGAGATTCAAGTTAAACTTTATAGGTTTATCCAACATTAAGATCATTACAGAAGGCAAAAAGTGGCTAATCAAAAGCAGTCAGTGCCTCAATAGTAAATGAAAATCAAATAATTTGAGAAGATCTACATAAGGGTATCCTCCCAGGAAAGCAAGCAGCCAGAACCCTGCATTGCTTTCTCATCCCTGGGCTCCTCCTCCCCGCACCCCGCTCCACGTTACAGTCTCTCTCTCATCCGTTTGCTTTCCTCGCTGTTTCACGTTGCTCTCTCTCCATTTGGTTCTCTACTTGCGCCCTCTGTGTTGCTTCCCACCACCCGCTTTTCTAAAACCAGCTGCATTTTTTTAATAGCCGGAGACAGGCAAGGAAGAAGTAACACACCTCCGATGTGTGTAGTAGAAAATACAGAGATTTACTGTAAAGTTAATGAGGGTTTAAAGTTTGATATATAGCATAATCGAGGACCATTGATTTTTTTTAAAGAATCTAATAAAGCTGTTTGGCTGGGCCAGATGGGATCATTTGATGGTAACAAGATGAGGTTTTCAGGTTACTTTGAAACAAAGATACATCTTAATGGCAGAGTGTCCTTTAATAAAGTGTCAGCGGCAAGAAGGGCGTTGTCGACCTTGTTGTAGGGGTTTCGCGGTGGGGAGAATGGTGGGGTTGTGAATTATACCTAATGTGGTGCTATCAGTGATTGAAGGGGAGAGTCTGATAGAGGCATTTCTCTAATGTGTTGAAGAAGATGTTAAGTAAACTGAAAGGTTATGTGCACAGCTTTCTTTTCACATATGGTGCTGTAACTGTAAAACAAAAATGCATGTGGTACCTATGAAGATATGGAATGATTTAGAAGAATATTGATACACATGTGCAATGTACGGTATGTATGTATATGGTATTTGTATGTATATGGTATTTGTAAGTGCGCAACTCATCCCCAGAGGAATATCCCAGCGCTAGTATGAGTCAATAACTGGTTCCTGTTTAATAGGACTAAAGTGGATTTAGACATGTCTTCAATTTATTTCTAAAAGTCAGCAAATCTGACACCGTGTGTCGATCCTGAGGGAGCCTGTTCCAATGAGTGGTGGCTAAGAAATGAAAGGGGGGTTCACTCTTCCGAGATTTCTTAATTCTTTTAAAGAATATCAAGGCGTTGCTGGCTGATCTGAGAGTCCGAGTGGGTCTGTGAAAGTTGACTTTATTTGACAATAGCCTAGGGTCGTTACCTTGAAATGCTCTATGTGTGTGCCACAGTAACTTCAAGATAGCTCGTTTACGAACTGGTAGCCAATGAAGCTTGTCGGGGCAGACAGATGCTGAGCTCCCTTTTCCCACGTTGCAAACATGTTTGTCAGCTGTATTTTGAACAGTTTGAAGCCTTGAGAATAAGTAATCGGCCATGCCAACATATAATGCATTTACATAGTCGATCCTACTCAGGGTCAAAGCTTGGATTACGTTCCTTCTCCAAGCTACTGGAATCCATCGGAACAATTTCTGAAGGATACGTAACAGTCCGAAACATGTCCCTCGGACCCTGGTTACATGTTCTTGTAGGGATAGAGTATTATCAATGAGAAAACCCAAATTTGTAACCACTTTTTTGGGTGTCGGTGTGAGGCCTAGCATATCTGGCCACCATGAATCAGTCCAAAACAATTTTCAGCACCTCAGAACAACACAAATTCTGATTTATCTGCATTTAATTTTAAACAGTGGAGATGCAGCCACTCTGCCACCTCAGAAAGATACTCGACTAAATTATCCCTTGTTTCATCACTCTTGTCATCGATAGATATGATTAGTTGAGTGTTATCAGCATACATGATGATCTCAAATCCTCTTTTCCTCACAATATTGGCCAGTGGAGCCAGGTAAACATTAAACTGACTGAAGAGGTGGCATCAGAGAGGTTGGTGCATGTGGTTATGGCACATAAGTAGACTGGAGTTTTAGATTTAGTAGTTTTAGGAGGACCACATATAAACATTTTGGCCAGTTCCCATTTTTACCTAATATAGAAAAAAGGGGAAGCATGTTGGGTGGGGCCGTAAAAATGTTCATCTTCGGATTTATGTTCTGTACAACATCAAAGTTAAAATACTAGTCCTCTTACCTCACAATTTTTATCAAAAAATGTGGTCTTTTCTAATTCATAAAAATTCCCTATGGATTAATAGCCAAATCAGAAAGTGATATCAGATCAACATGTTTACTAGTAAGTACTACTAAAGCAGCTCAACTTCCTCTTATCAATAAGGGTCCGTTACTTTCATGTTGTGAATTGTTGGAATGTTATGCAAAGTTTATTTAACTTTTTGCAGATCTCATGGAGCCAATAATGGGCTGAAGCAACAGTCTGTGCTGGCACTATAGACTGTGTACTGCAGATCTCAGCTTAGCCCTGTCTTATCCCCCTAAACTGGCCAGTAGGTAGGTAAATTTGTTTATTAGTTAATAAAAACCATAAACATTGATTAAAACATACAAAACGGATCATATAAATAGATAAAATCTGAAATAGTTATCGATCATGTAAAACACTCTTTCTCTTTTGAACAGCAGTCATTGATACAAAGTTTGCTAGGCCTACAATAAGCAAGTCCAGTGTAAAGTGCAAAAGTGTTTACACTGATGTCTAAAACTGGGAAGGCCTAAGCAATGTGCAAATTTGCGGAGAAAGTGCTGATGCTTAGCCAGGGTAACATTTGGACAGCGTTCATTGACACAGAGTTGCTAGGGCTACAGTAAGCAAATGTAACGTATAGTGCAAAAGTGTCAAACATTGATATCTAAAATGTGAAAGGCCTAAGCAATATGAAACTTTACGGAGAAGGTGCTGATGTTTACCCAGGGTAACAGGCAGACTAGTGTCAAAACTGGTGCTCAACCTGACGGGATAGGAAACAGAAATAGTAATACTCCCTAGCAGCCCGCCATGATCATAAATACCTACAAGGGTTCTTGTCAAGTGCGTTTTTCATACCCCACCTGTATCCGTGTATATGCCTTGGCAAGGGTTAGAAAAATGTGCAGGAACTGTACCAGATCCCTAGATTTTTAAATTATTTTATCAGCAAACATCTACACTGTATGGCCAGGGTGGGGCAGATACATATAATGTGCTGCAAAGTTTTATCTGTCTGATGACATAGGTGCCATTACTTGTCTTCTCTTTGGCTGCCTCCCCTCCACTTTGGAAGGTTATCTAATGTTGGAATATCGCAGAGTCTTCGTGCCAGTAAACTCTGCCTTATCTTCTCGTGGTAGGTGGCTTCCTGGAGGGGTGACTCACTTGGAGCAGCATAAGATTTCAAGACCAGCTACTCGTGTGACCGCTTGGACACCTTTTCTTTGTCATTCGTCCAACTTTGCAGTTTAATAGATTTATTTACTGCTCTTTTAAAAGCCTGATCAGATATACTGATATTCCATAAGTCACTCAGCTGAAGCATCTCAATAATGTTTTCAAAATTATTTTTGTGTTCGCCGTTCCCCCTTTGCAGATTAATTTCGGACCAGACTAAATTGGCTAGTGTGCCCTCTGTGGCTGACTGCAGTTTAAGGCAGCACTTAATGTATGCCGCGGGTCTGGTCAGTGACTGCTTCGTCAATGCAAACTCCAGCCTGACTAGGGTGTGCGATGCCAATCTACGTAGCCAGAAAACTTGCTTGTAAGTTCTTATTATGATTTTATCAAGGAGGCTGGCCTCGGTACCTATCATTATTTCTAATCCATACGCAAGAGTTGATTAGCAGTTTGGCTTTCATTACTGTTACCAGTGGCTTCAAGTTATGACCTTGAATAGAACTTGCCAGCGTTGTGAAGGGATGATTGAGTGCTCTCGCTTTTCCCTTAATCGCCTCTCTTTGAGGTGCAAACGTAGCTCTTGCATCTATTTTGACTACTAGGTAGGCGTAGGCCGGTGCCTCATCAATTATGTTTCCGCTAAGGTGCCATTTGTGCTTATTTAGGATACGACAATTAAATTAGATGACTTTTGTATTTTTACTTTTTACTTCTAGCTCGTTATCCTCTGCGTATGAACTGAGGCCGTTTAATAACCTCTGTAAGCCTATTCTGGTATTGCTAAGAAGTAACAAATTGTCAGCATACAAGATGTTTGACAGTTGCTGGCCATCCAGGCTTGCAGCGTGGGATATCTGCTGCTCCAGTTCAACCTAGAGGTCTGCAATATAGAAGTTAAATAGGAGAGGTGCTCGAACACAGCCTTATTTTAGGCCGGTTGATGTATTCACTTTCCTTGACAGGTGAGTACCATCTCCGATCTTTATCTTGACCCATGTGTCTGAGTACAGCAGCCTTATTGCTCGCAGGATATTGGGCGGAAATAGAAAAACAGGATAGGAGGTGGGGGTCCAAGGGAAATTTAAAGACCGGCGAGGACAAATTCCCCAGACATTAATGCAAAACACAAAAAGTCCTCTGGTCTAAAGTGCTAGAATAGCACCAACAAAAAAACAAAAAGGACTACAGCAGAGATATCTTGTTGCTAGTGGGGAAGTCCTTTAATTAGGACGAAATCCCATCACCCACCGAGGTGGCATGCTTCATCATCTGGGATTCTCCTCTTGGCGGAGACTCCTAGCCCCGCCAAGGGCTACAACCCCCTCACTGTGAGGGAGGAGCTCAGGGATGTTTTAAGATTCCTACTCTACAAAAGGATATACTAAAATCCTCAAGATGTGAAACATTAAACTGGTTGAGTAACGGGTGCAGTGCAGAGAAAAGAATCTCAAAGTGTGAGTTATGTGATGCTAAAACTAACTACTAAGAGCGAAAAAAACTTTATTGGCTCACTCCTAGTGTTAGGATTAAAAACAGTGCACCTGCAGTATGGAACGATAGTAACTGCATGTGACAGATGAACCAGGTCTACATGTTTCGGCCAAGTCGACCCAAAAAGGTGTCACGGCCTTCTTCAGGACCTATAGACAAAGTGCTACTGCGTGGGCTGTGTGAGACTGTGAAAGGTAGTCAAAGTGAAAGGTTATAAAAATAGATACAAAACCAGTAATCCACTTTTGGTGAACACGATTTACTGGTTTTACCTGTGGGTAAAGGTCTAGGATTCGTTCCCACTTTTGAAGGTGATTCGTTCCAAGTACAACGGGAATTAGCATAATTCTTCTGAAAAATCTGGTTGCACTTTTTCTTGCAGGACAAAACCAGCGAAACCATGGAAGCGGGATTTACAAACACCGGTTTGAAAAACCGTTCGACCTTTAATCCTCCAGCTCACCTGGTTCCCGCCCAGGTATTGACTTTTGAGAAAGCGGTAACTACAGAGGTGTCCGCATTGTGTGAATCCAGAAGACGACGTTTCCAGAACCTCCCTAAAAAAGAACAGAAGGCTTTGCAAGCGTTGGCTGATGACAAATCCATCACTATCAAGCTGGCAGACAAGAAGGGCGCCATCGTTGTTATGAGTACACCATCATATCGCACTGATTGCCTGTGCAAGCTTTAAGACACGCTTTTATCAACCACTCAAAGCAGACCCGACCAACAGATTAACGCAGGAGATTACCATTCTTACTGAAGAGGCTAAAGACTAAGGCTGGATTACACCTCAAGAGGCAAGTTATCTCACCACCTCACACCCAGTGATGCCTTATTTTTACATTTTATCGAAAATACATATGGCACAAAGACCCTCGCCCGGGCGACCTATCATCTCCGGCATTGGGTTTCTTCTTGAACCCTTATCCACCTTTGTCGACCATTTCCTCCGCTCAATTGTGCGTCAGATGCCAACGTAACTTCAGGATACTAAAGATATCCTCAGATTGCTACCAGACACTCCGTTTGACGTCACTAGAGACTATCTGGTCTCGGCTGACGTTGAGTCACTTTATACCTGCATCCCCCAAGACGAGACATTAGATGCAGTGCGTTCCTTACTTGACAACAGAGACCTTGACACCATCTCACCCGTACACTTCATCATTGAGTGCGCACGGATAGCCATGAAGGAGAACTTCTTTCGGTTTGAGAACACTCTATACCTACAGACGTCGGGCACTTCCATGGGCAGAGTTTTCGCGCCCAGCCTAGCCAACCTGTATGTCCACCTGTTCGAACAGGAGCATATACTGACAGAAGACAATCCTTACAGAAATCAAATCCTCCTCTGAAAACGGTATATTGACGACATGTTCGTCGTCTAGAGAGGTGAACATGACACCATTTGCAACTTTCACCAATGGCTTAACACCAGGAACGAGTTCCTTAAATTCACCTTTGAGTTCAGTAAGACAAGTTTGCCTTTTCTGGATATACGGATTTTCCCTACTGAAGATGGCCTAGGTACTAGGAAACCCACGGCACGAAACTCTCTTCTATCATACAAGAGTTACCATCCTAAGTCGCTCCGCGACAATTCGCCATATGGGCAATTCCCCCGCATCAGAAGGAATTGTTCATCAAAAGAGAAGTTCACTGAACATGCCAAGACACTATCTACCCAACTCAAAAAGAGGCACTATCCCGTGAGACTCATTCGCCGCTCTCTGAAGAGGGCAGCCAACAGTAACAGAGAAGCACTGATGGAGCTCCCTGCTCAGAAAGAAGAGATGGCAAGGATAATGTGTGTCAACACGTTCAGTACCCTCTCGAACGGAATACAGAAAAGTGTGCGGAAAAACTGGATTCTCAATATAGGCAATAAGCCGATCCCTGAACCTCCTTTTAGTATTCAGAAGGAGCACCAATTTGAGGGACAGTCTAGTCCACACTAGACCGAGAACTAAGAAACCCCTCACCCAGGACACTCTGTGGGGCCTACCAGCAATCAAAGGACACTTCCCGTGCGGCACATGTGCAGCGTGTCCTCAGACCAAGCACACGATCTCTGTGGACATAGGTACAGACAGACCTTGGTCTCTCGTCCGTCATACTAACTGCAACAGTGAGAGGCTCATCTACTTGGTCACATGCCCGTGTGGACTCCGCTATGTGGGCATGACAACCCGTAAAGTGAAACTGAGGATCTTGGAACACAAAAGCACCAGTCGGTGCAAGAAACAAGCTACCAAACTTACCAACCATTTCCTAGATCTTAACCTCACAGCAGACGAACTCAGCTGGACAGTTCTTGAACAACCGCACTGTAGGACTTGGCCCTTTTTGGCTAAAATTCCCTAAACTTTTTGCTTTTCCACTAGACCTTTTTTCTGACATGGTGTTGCCAACTTAGATGCTTTGGACACTTTGCCACTGCTAAACAGTGTCAAAGTGCAAGTGCTCCCTATGTAAAGTGTAATGGTAATTGGTTGTCCATGATTGGTTTGTTTGCCTTACTAGTAAAGTCCCTAGTAAAGTGCACTATGTGTGCCAGGGCTGGTAATGCAAATGCTACTAGTAGGCCTGCAGCACTATTTGTGCCACCCACACAAGTAGCTTTAAAAAGGGAACTCAGGCCTGCCATTGCAGGGCCTGCGCGCAGTTTGTTAAACTGCCATGTTGTTCTGACAAGTGCACCCACTTGCCAGACCTTACCCTTCCCTTTCTATGCACATCAGACACCCCAATGGTAGGTACAAGGTACCCCCTGGGTAGGGTGCAGTGCATGTGAAAGGTAGGACATGTACTAAGGTGTGTACCATGTCCTGACAGTGAAATAATCTCCATTTCGTTTTTCACAGTTGAAAGGCCATCTTGCCCATAGGACAGAATGGGGAGGCTGTGGCGCAGCGGCCAGGGCAGCTGACTCTGAAGCACGGGGCTCATGGTTCGATCCCCGGCGGCAGCTCAGCCCAGCACCATGTGACTCTGGGCAATAGCTCGCTTAATCTTCCCGACGGCCCCTAGTGCCTTGAGACCCTTAGGGGTGATTTGTTTGCGCTTTACAAATATTGGGTTCTTGTAATATGTTTTCCAGCCTATCTTTCCAAAGGCTTAAGATGGAGAGGTGAAGTTTAGTATGCCTGAACTCACAATGTAATAACACACCTTTTTATGAAAGTGGTTTTTGCATTGTGTGTTTAGAAGCCACTCTTTTAGAAGTGGCTGGGTTTTTGTGTTCTAACATTTCTGTGTGTCTCTGCCTGGTTGTGGATTGACTGTCTGGATTTGAAAGTGATAGGATCTGGGGAATGTCTTGACCCAGGGGAGGAGGTGAGACAGCAACAGGCTCACCTGCATCTGGAGTGTAGGGGGAGGAGTAGCCTCTAGAGGTGAAGAGGCCTGGGCTGCAGCCATAAACCAATGGCTCCGGCCCCTGCTGAGTGATTGAGGATCCAGACCCCCCACTATCAAAGGAATAAAGGTGTCACTGGCAGGGAGGCACCCAGAACTGGTTTGAACAGGGGTCAGTGCCCCCTGAACACAGACTTCAAAGCCATTGAGGGGTATAACTATGAGAGCTGAAGCCCCTGAACTTTGGAGAATGGCTTGATCAAGATTGATCAAGACTGGAGCTACTTCGTGGTCAAGAGGAACCTTTGCCAAGGAAGAAACAACTGAAGAGACTGAAGGATAGGACTGACCCTTGCTGTGTGTTCTGGGGCTGGCCTGCAGTTTGCTGCTTTAACCAAGGAAAGGCTAAAGGGACTTTGCTGTGTGCTGTGTCCCCCTGCTTGAAAGGACTTTGCTGTGCTGTGTCCTGAAGTAACTTATCCCCAAGGGCCCGAGGTGAGCTGGCTCCCTGTTGCAGAAACTCGGGAACACAAAAGTTTCCAGGAGAGTCTCCGCGACGCTGTGTGCGTGTGCTTGTTGCAGCCTGAGACCCTCGTACGAAGTGCCCTGTGATCGTGGGCACCTGGAGTCCAAGCGAGGATCAGCGACGCTGTGTGCGTGTGCTTTTTGCAGCCTGAACCCTTTGTGAGGATTGTCCAGTTATCGTGTGCACCGGAATCCAAGTGAGTCTCAACGACGCTGTGTGCTTGTGCTTTGTGCAGCGTGAGACCTTCGTGAGGATTGCCTTGTTATCGTGCACACCCGGAATCCAAATGAGTCTCATCGACTCTGTGTGCTTTGTGCAGCGTGAGACCTTCGTGAGGATTGCCTTGTTAACGTGCACCCGGAGTTAAAGTGAGTCTCAGCGACGCTGTGCGCGTGATCTTCGTGCAGCCTGAGACCTTTGTGTGGAGTGCCCGGTGATCGTGCACCCGAAGCTCAAGGGAGTCTCAGCGACGCTGTGTGCGTGTGCCCTGTGGCAGCCTGAGATCTTCGTAGCAGTAGCGGCCCAGACCGGCAGCCTCGGAGGAGTTGAGCCGCCGGCCCGAGCCCGCCGTTGCCCATTCACAAAGATTGCATCGGAGGCCCAAGTTGTTGGACGAGGAGAGGAGAGTGGGTTCGCGCCCCCCAGGTAACGTGTGTCGACTCCTGGGGCGGGGTGCGGGCTCTGATGGAGACGCTCTCGGCCTCTCTCTCAGTCCAGCAGCGCGAGCATCTGCTTCGTCTCGTATCGCGGCCCGTATTGCCAAGGGAGTGGCAGCACCGGGGCCGGAGTGCGGAGCTGCACTTTTTGTTACACCATACCCGTGTTGGGGGCAACTGTTGTCAGAGGCTGACTGCGAGTCAGAAGGAGTGGCGGAGAGACCGCCTAAGGCACCGTGATTGGTGCCGGAGTGTATAACGCATTATCTTATTTCTGCATAACGAACTACCTGATTGTCGTATTACACATTGCATCATTTCTGCATAACGAACTACCTGATTGCCGCATGACGCATTGCATTGTTTCTGCATAACGAACTACCTGATTAGCGTATTACGCATTGCATTATTCCTGCATAACGAATTACCTGATTAGTGTATTACGCATTGCCTTATTTCTGCATAACGACGTACCTGGTGGTTGTATTACGCATTGCATTATTTTTACATTGCAAAGTACCTGATTGTTGCGTTACGCATTGCATTATTCTTACATTGCAAAGTGTCTGATTGTTGCGTTACGCATTGCATTATGTTTACATTGCACAAGTGCCTGATTCTAGCATTACGAACTGCAAAACATGGTATTAGGATTACAGTGGAATGTTTAGAAGTGCTCATTAATATCGTCAGAACTTACAAGGGCTGGCTGGCCTAACAACCAGCCAGGAGAAATATTACCCATACTCATATGTTGGATTTATATTGTGTGGTGTTATCGTATATCTTTTTTATATAAAATGTATACTCTTTTTTACCAAACTCGTGTGGAGTCTATTTGTGGTGTCATCATTGGGTTACTGTGAGCGTGGTTACAAATACTTGACACATTTACCTTGAAGATAAGCCTGGCTGCTCGTGCCAAGCTACCGAGGGGGTGAGCGGGGGCTATCTTAGAAGGTGACCTTCCTTTCTCTGACGTGGAACCGCGGGTCCCTATTTGGCCTAAGGTACCTACCTCAGCCAACCAGGGATCCCGGGTCTAACACGCACATTCCTGCTCACATCACAGATATAACAAGATTTTTATTCATCAAAGAACAGAAATGGGTTCACAAATTACGCAATGACAGCAAGGGTTTGAATGATGACATATGTTTAGGCGTAGCACTCACTATACTCCGATATGTATAGTGGCGAACTGCACGCTCACCACATGAAACCCAAAGGAGAAATATCAGTTGTTCTCAAGCATTAGAAATGTTTTGTCGGTTTACTACATTTACCCGCATGCGAGTTTAGGAAAACATTTAGTTTATGTGAGGCACATTGACATGTGTCGGCTTACCACTTTTACATGCTTGCGAGTTTTGAAAAACATTTAATTTAAAGTGAGGCACACTGACACGTGCGTTTACCACACTACACTTCCCATGAACACTGCGACGTCTCATGTACTAACGCAACTATTGTGTGGGACGTCCTACGCGCATACGCCCACTCTGTCCCCGAGCTTACCTATTCACAGGCAACATGGCCGTCGGTTACCTCTGGTTGCAGCTCTTTTACCGCCCGGGGTACCGACGGACAGGTAAGCCGCCATAGCCGCGCTCCAGCAGTGTTTTTACTTCTGGTCTAGAGGACTGTCACTTCGTTTTAGCTCACAGAAGCGCTCCTGGCTTTCTTGTATTTTTGGGCTTCAAACCAGCTTTCTCTAGGTTATCACTGACGGCAGCCGCCACTGGTGTGCATAATTTTGTTTCATAATGAGCATATTACTCATCTGCTCTCACTCATTGAAGCGGTTAAAATCTCACGGCTCGCACCACCTCTAGGTTTATGACCAACACTTAACATTGGTTTGTAACTGACGGCAGCCGCCACAGCCGCGCGTCAGCTCATTCCATTCCAGTTGGTAGATGTACATACGTGCTAATACCCTTGAGCGCGTTCCAAGACTAATCGCATAAAGGCACCTATCTGTGGCCATATAAGCTCACGGCCAACAAGAGACCCTCGTTTGGAGCAACCGGTTCCATTTTCCAATTAGACTGTGATGCATCATGGAGTTTGGTCACCTGTGGACACTGTAACTCTGCTACAAACACAGAGCTGTGCCACCCTCCCCTTTTTTAATAACCATGTGCGCTGGCATTGATTCTAGTTTACCCCTGTGTATCAGAAGGCTAGTACACTACACACCTAATTCGCTTTCCACCATTAGAAAGCCGACTTACTGGCACTCTAGTGCCCTGGCTAATATTGTGAACAGGTTTCTCCAATGTGCATGCATGATTGGAGTTGTGTCTGACTGAATATTGCTATATTGGTCTGACACTTGTTAACATCCTTCTTTCAGAGCGGTGCCTCTCCCCTGAGCTGTTGCCAGGCTGAGGCGAGGCCTCTTATCCGTAATAAGTGGGTAAGACAAAAAATGTCTAACCTTTTTTCATTTTGCACTTTGATGGCAGGCCAGTGATAAAGACATTCGACTTACACTACTTTGTTGAATCTATGTTTTGCTACGCATGCATTTGATTGATTTTTCTTCTTGCTTCTGTTTCCCACAGGTAAAACCAGTAAATCGTGTTCACCAAAAGTGGATTACTGATTTTGTAACTATTTTTATTACCTTTCACTTTGACTACCGTTCACAGTCTCACACAGCCCACGCAGTAGCACTTTGTCCATAAGACCTGAAGAAGGCTGTGACACCTTTTTGGGTCGACTTGGCCGAAACATGTAGACCTGGTTCATCTGTCACATGCAGTAACTATCTTTCCATACTGCAGGTGCACTGTTTTTAATCCTAACACTATGAGTGAGCCAATAAAGTTTTTTTCGCTCCTAGTAGTTAGTTTTAGAATCACATAACTCACACTTTGAGATTCTTTTCTCTGCACTGCGCCCATTATCAACCAGTTTAATGTTTCACATCTTGAGGATTTTAGAATATCCTTTTGTAGAGTAGGAATCTTAAAACATCCCTGAGCTCCTCCCTCACAGTGAGGGGGTTGTAGCCCTTGGCGGGGCTAGGAGTCTCCGCCAAGAGGAGAATCCCAGATGATGAAGCATGCCACCTCGGTGGGTGATGGGATTTCGTCCTAATTAAAGGACTTCCTCACTAGCAACAAGATATCTCTGCTGTAGTCCTTTTTGTTGGTGCCATTCTAGCACTTTAGACCCGAGGACTGTTTGTGTTTTGTATTGGGTGGAAATCCCAATTGTTGAAGTTTGGCCCATAGCCTGTTATGTTGGACAAAGTCAAACGCTGCCTTGAAGTCAACGAAGCATATATAGAGGGGTGTACCTGTGGCCTTTGCTCTACTGCGTATTAGACCCACTGCCATAGGGTTTGTGGCAGTGCCTTGACTCCTTGTAAATCTGGTGTGGTTGAATGGAAGTCGGCTGGTATCCAGTGCCCATGTCTCCAAATCATGAAGTAGCAGTGTGGAGAAACATTTAAGGTCCACATCCAGGAGCGGGTATCAGACAGAGGCACCCTCACCTGCGGCGTCCCTCAAGGCTCCGTATTGTACCCGCTCCTATTTAACATCTACCTACAGCCTCTGGTGACAGCCCTAGCCCACATGGACTGCCGTGTTTTCAACTATGCGGACGACACCCAGCTCATCCTCCGGATTGACAATTCCACCTATGCCCAGGAGATAGCGCAAAACATCCTCAGATTCACAGTGAATTGGATGACTGCCAACTCACTAAAAATCAACCCTGATAAAACGGAAGTCCTTGTCATCCCCACGAAAGAGAACCCCTGGAGCAACCGTTTTTGGCCACAGGAGTTGGGTGCCGCCCCCACACCAGCACACGCCGTGAAAAGCTTAGGCATAAAGATTGACTCCGAGCTCTCCATGGCCAACCAAGTCGCCACAGTGGTCGGAACCTGCATAGGGCTCATGAGACAGCTACGGAAACTTGTCCCCTCCTTTCAACTGCGCCTCTACAAATGATTGTATCGGCCACAATTGTCTCCAGACTAGACTACGGCAATGCCTTATACATCGGCCTCCCTCAAAAACTTACTAATAAACTACAGGTGGTACTGAACGACGCAGCCAGGTTGATCTTTAGGCTGCCAAGACGGTCCCATGCCTCCCCTTTGCTGTGCAAATTGCACTGGCTTCCCATCAAACAAAGAGCAAAATTGAAGGGTCTCTGCATTGCCCATAAAACAATCTTTATTTTTTTTTATTTACTTGAGTTTTATATAGCGCTGGCTAGACCCGGAGGTATCAGAGCGCTTTACAGAAGGACACAGCGAGTTACATGTTGCAAAAGTTTCACAATAATTACATAATGGATAGATAAACAATACAGGAGTAAATTAGCGAACACGAAAATCAGGATAAGAAACACCAGGGGAAGCTGGTAATCCACAGGAAGGAGACAGCAGCGGGGAAGAAAACGAGACAAATGTCCGAAATCCGGCTGGGTAGGTGACGGCCATAGCGGTGTGCCAGAGCCAATCTCCCCTATAACTGTCGGAGCAGCTCCACCGGGAAACGGCCATGTATGGGTCTAGGGCTCCGCCAGAGTAGAGTGAGGATCAGGAGGCAAACGAGAGACTAGAGTACATGTGCGGGTGAGTGGAGATGGCGAGGGTGAGGGGGTAGGAGAGGATATGTAGCTTGACTGCCCTCTTTAGGTCAGGTAGGTAGAGGTTATTGGTCAATGTGACTCTGTGGCTGGGGGTTATCAACCACGAGACTTGTACTTGTCTTTGGGATCAGTGGCAGCCATTTTAGGGTCAGGCACGGAGTGTTGTTCAAGTCCCTTGTTAAGGATAGGCCAATACCCTGGATAGAGATTATGGTCGACCAGGAGACTCCATGATGATCCAGGGAGGAGGTCATCAGTTGGAGGGAGCTGAAAAGTCCTGCCCGCGGCAAAAGCAGCATGGGCGCCATGTTGGAGTCAGGCGTGGCTGGGGATCGGTAAATTCTCCATGTGCAGGGCAACGCCTCACTCCTCGTGCAGGTACCAAGATCAAACAACCGAAGAGCATTCCATCGCCGCTCTCCGTGCATGAGTGAAAGCAAACAAATGACCGGGAAGTCGCACTCATCGTGCGCAACAAAGTATCAAACATTGAAACCAAACAACAAAAAAGTAGTCTACACTTCACCGCAGCTCTCCGTGCGAGTGAGTGAAAAGCGGAAACAACGGTGATGTTCTACTACGTAACACACCGCAAAACCAACAGACTGAGCCGGAGTCCGCAGGGAGCACTTGTCTCAAGGGATTGTCCACCTCTGCAGGAATCCCGAATGCAGCCGAAGAACAGGAAACACAGGATTGAATTGAGGTGCGGCCATCAAAGCGCCGCTCGGAGTAGGGAATGCTGGAAATGGAGTAAGCGGGAGAGAAACGCTGGTGGATTCCAGCCGCGACGAAGATCCCACCGGAATCCACAGCAGACTAGGCACACGGTCGAGTTCTGATGGTGGGTGTCGGACGGCAGATCTGGTAGGCGTCGCTGGGCCATCCGGGAGGGGCTTGCAGCGAGCAAAAACAAGAGTTTGAGTCCTGGAGGGGGGAGGCGGTCAGAGGGGGGGGAGAGAGCTGCCAGCTCGTATGCCGACAGCAGCGAGGCATCTCCGCCGAGACAGCGGCCATGATGGCAAAGGCTCCGTAGGCGCTCCCCCGGGAAACTCGGAGGGTATGCAGCAGGCCACCCATAACAATCCAGGGGGAAAAGAAGGCACCGGAGTGCGGGCAAAAGATCCACATTCGGTTAGGAGGCAGAAGGGGGAGAAAAGACCCGGGCCAAGTGCCAGAGGCAGTTCCCGGTCGGAGGAGCTCCCGGCCGGAGCTCCTCACCTGGCACCCAGATGTCTCTAAGCATGAGTTAGTGTGAGTGAGATGTCTCTAAGCATGAGTTAGTGTGAGTGAGCTGTCTCTAAGTGTGAGTTAGGTTGAGTGAGATGTCTCTAAGCATGAGTTAGTGTGAGTGAGATGTCTCTAAGTGTGAGTTAGTGTGAGTGAGATGTCTCTTAGTGTGAGTGAGATGTCTCTTAGTGTGAGTGAGATGTCTCTAAGTGTGAGTGAGATGTCTCTCTCATCTTGGGTCAGTAAGTGACCTGTCCCTAATGGTGAGCGCCTGAGTCGCCTCCGTGTCTAAGCATGTTTGCATGATGATGCTCACATGTAGAGCGCATGTCAGGCCGAGGTGGAGCTGTGGAGAGATGACCTGGCCCAGTCAGTGGCATCCTCGAGGTGCACGGCAAATCTACGGCAAAGCCCCTGCCTACATTAAGGAACGCCTGAAGAACTATGTCCCGGGCCGCACCTTGAGGTCTTCTGAGGCCTGCCGCCTGGTCACCCCAGGATGCAATACAGCATCTAAAGGGGGCAGAGCCTTTTCCGTTTTGCTTCCACAACTATGGAACCAACTGCCCGATTACCTGCGCAAGGAACCGGCACTCCTCCCCTTCAGGAAACAGCTCAAAACGTTCCTGTTCAGGGAGGCCCTGGACACTGTTTAACCTACCTCACTGTGCGGCCATGCACCCGTCTGTGACATCTGGCATCTCTCTCAAAAGCGCTTAGAGACCTGCCGGTGATTAGCGCTATACAAAAATCAGTTAACATAACATAACGATAATTGCTTGGTGAGGATGCCACGTCTCCTTTAAAAATAGGGTGCATTATTGAGCCTTTCCAGTTGTCTGGAATAACTCCTTTTGCCAGAATGTGGTTAAACATTGCTGCCAGGGAGGTTGCCCATCTCGATGTCGAGTATTTAAAGAGCTCTTGTGGTAACTCATTAGGGCTGGGAGCACAGTCATTACGGGACCGGTCTGAACTGGTTGTATACTGGGCGTTTCCTTTTAAATGTGATTTCAAATACTCAACCCAGTCATACTCACTTATGTTTGCATTATGGGCTGCTCTTGGACCTTTTTCAATGTTTGAGTTTCCAATTTGTTTTTTGAATCGTTTGTTTTTGAACCATGCAGCAGCTGTGCTCACAGTGTTTCCTGCTTGGACTTTTTAGAAGCCCAGATCTCCTTTTTCAGTTGTCTCCTCTCCTTACACAGACTTCTTAGTAGATTCTTATACTTGGGGGCTCGTCGTATCTGCCTGAGAAGCCTGCCTACGATAGAGCTTTTCAAACGGATGTGTCGTGGCATAACTATATTTTTATGATACCCGATGTGGGCTCCCTTATTCCCTCTACTAACTCCTCCGACTTGATGTGCATTAATCAATTCTCTAGCAAATATTTCCCATACTAATATCTGGTTTGATGAGGTCGTCAGGGCTGACCATTGCTTGTTCTGCCAAAACCCTGACTGAACTTGAGCTCCACCATAGGCATTTCAGGTTTTCAGTGTCGCTCTCTCCCTGTAAAGCTGTTACTGCTTCATGTTTACATAGGGTTGTGCCTACCGTGATTACATGTGGGTGGTCATCACTGTCTTCACGGTGAGATATTCTGAAGTCCCGCACTTGCTTGTACAGCGGGAGGGTCACCAGTGTATAATCTAGATAGGAAACCGAGTTGCCTGAGGCTCTTGTCCAAGTGGGGGCAATATCACCTGGCTTTCGGCCTTTCAGGACAAGCAGACCAAGTACTTTGCAGGCCTTGACTAGTTCCTCTCCTATCTTATCTTTGGGGATGGCATGTTTTGCGCTGGGAGGAGCCCAACTCTTTCCGCATGCTCCTCAGTTGGATGGTAGAATAAATTGAGATTAAAGTCTCCTGAGACTAGCCAGTACAATGGGTGGTATAAGTTTATTAAATTAAGCATGTGTGCTGCGAGCTTTTCGGTTGTTGCTGCCTTCCTCTTAGGGTTGACATACACATTCATGAGGAGAGTTGTGTAGATGCTTGGCCCAACCGTTCATTCGCAGGGCCAGGAAGCCTGAATCATCCATATGAAGTTCTACCACCTCTGCTGACGAGTTGGTGTTAATGTAGATTGCCAAGCCACCTTTCGCCCTTCCAAATGAGCTACTTTATCTCGGTCGGTTTCCTAAACTCTTCATATCCGATCAGTGGGATACTACCTTGGCCCCAGGTCTCCTGGAGCATTATTATATCAAAGGCTTCTAAGAATTGTACAACTGCAGAATCCTCTATCTTTGCCTGCAGCCCACCTATATTCTAGGAGCAAATGATTAGGCCATCCCGTTCAGAGGTGGCCGCTGGCTCCACTATTCTGTCTTTACAATTCAGAAGGCTGCGATAGAAATGTGGGTAACCAGCACGAGCCGTTTTGAGGTTCATGATTAAATCTTCGCTGCTTGGAGAGGCCTTCTTCTCTATTTACTTCAATGGTGACGGTTTGTCCTGGTGCGTATTTGATATTTCCCATATGGGTGTGTTCTCCTGTTGCCCCTCTTAATACAGACGCGATTGTCGTCGGGGTGCTGCTCAGCTGCTAGCAGGTGAGGATATCTGTCCCCCTGATGTGCTATTTCTTCAATGCCTCCAGCCTTCAGCAGCTTTTTCCTCTCCAATACCAGGGCAGGACGATCTTAGGTGGCAAAGGTGACTAGAGTGGGGTTCGAATGCTGTTGCTCTCTTGCTGGTAAAAACTTAATGGCAAGCATGTCATCTAATACAACATGATCTAGGCCTGATAACACCTCTTTTAGTTTTCAAATGCTTGAGTGATTTAATACATCCTGTGGGCCCCTAGATTTGAATTCTGGGATCCATAATAGCCAATGTCCTGTGCCACTTGAATGACTAGTGGGCATATAGTTTTGCTCTTTGTGGCTGTTGCCAGGTCCAGAGGGGTCCCTTCCCCTCACTGGATTCTGGGTCATGATTCCTGTTTACCCACCACAGTGTCCTCTTCCTGTCTCATAGGTTGCGCTCTCAACTGGCTGTAACCATGTTTCATGCGAGTTCTGTTCTATTGTCCCTAGGTCTGGGTTGCTTCTTCCTTGAGTTTTGTAACTTGGTGGTCCTCTGTCTGCATATCAGTGTCTTGCTGGGATCCCGCTATTACCCGTTCCGATCTACCTTTCGATACACTGGTTTTGCAAGAGTCGTATTAATTGCAGTAAGTGCAGTGACAGCTGGCATCTACAGGGAGGGGACGGCGGGCAGGCGCGTAAAAACATTTTAATAATGTTTTTAAACTAACTTTAACCGACGTCTTTCGACTTTAGCTCCGTACTTCTTCTCAACCGCAACCGGATGCTGAAGTGCATGCACCAATCCTGGGGACACTGGAGCCCTGCACTTACTCTGACTTAGCGGTCTTAAGACAACTGGGTTAGAGGTTTCAAAGTGCGCATGTGTGGCTGGCCGTCGCAAGACAGCCGGCCAAAAAGACATGCACACTTTGAAAAGTGCAAACACAGCCCACCCTCCTCCCTGCCGCTGTCATTCATCAGCGGCCCTGCCCCGTCCTGACGCGAACATCAGGACGGGAGGATGAAAAATAAAATGGCAATGCATTACCATTTTATTTTTCATTCTTGGGGCGGTAACTTAAGTGGGACGACGCTCCTCTGCTCCAACGGAGGAGCTGCTCCTGAGTAAGTGATTCTTCCACGTCTACTGGTTTATGTCCCACTGATAATGCAGGCTTATTTCTAGAAATATTTATTACTGGTTCTGATTCAGACAACCGGGGATTTTCTTCCAGAATGGCCTCCAACTCATGTTCATTGCTTTCATATTTTGGAGCTAAGGAGGTATTTAAGGAGCCTGCGTGACTAGAATGGACTTTATTCCTCCCCTTCTTTGCATGCTTCCTCTCTCTTTTTGTCATTTGGGGTGATGCGTGGGCTTCATCCTGGTTTGGACACGGCATATGCGTCATATCCTTGTCTGCATTTGGATCTCCTATTTGCTTAATTCGGTTTTCTATGTTACTTGCTTTTGCATCCAAGCCCTCTAGGGCTGAAGATTCTTTCAGGCTGTTCCTCTTGAGCCCCCTGTGCGACTGATATGGGGGTTGGTGGCATCTTAGCCAACACCCCCCACGATGTGGCTGTTTTTAACTTCCCTAATATCCCTTCCTTTATTACCGGCAGTTGTGCTAATCAGTCGACCACCTCCTTGCAAGAACATATAGTAAAGTAATTAAGGGGGTTCGTTTGGACCCTCGTGATCAGAGTTTAATTTTCCATCAATCCCAGAGATTAAAATTGCCATGGTATTAAGTAAGTCCACCTGGATGTCCATTTTATTTGCATGGTGCCTGAGGGCTATAACTGTCGCATGCATTTAATTCAAAATTGCCACCCACATGTTTGGTGGAGTAACTCATGGGTTGCGGATCTCTGTTGTGTTTGTCCATCTGCACCGTTTGGGTTGACCTGTCCTGCTGTTACTAATGGTGCTGCTGGTGCTTTATAGCCTCAATCCATTTCTTTAAGATCATCCTCAGCAGAACAGCTGTATGGTCGCAAGGTTTTTGAGATCCGAATCGTTGGTGCCAAGGGGACCTGGGTGGATGGCCCTCTTTTAGCTTCCTTACTCCCAACTACCTTCATGTGCTGATTTTCGCTTAATGCTCTTCATGCGATCCTGCCACCTTGGTTGCTTAATGACTAGAAAAAGTCTGTTATCTTTGATACTTTGGGCTGTCCAAGTGGGTCCTTTGTCCCTTCCATGAATTGTTGCGCTCCCAATATACCGCTGCACTGCGAACTTTCTGCTTTTGATTGAAGTGCTCTCTGGGTCTAGGTTACTACTATAGGACGAGGGGCTCCTTTATGTTGTGCTTTTGGGCATTCTTTTTGCTGCCACTTCTCGGGTTACCAGCTCCTGTTTTCTTTTATTTGCAGCCGGCGCTTTACCTCGTACCCTGCCAGATCTCATTTTGGTGTAGGTCGGGGGGGGGGTTGTAGTTTTGCAGTGGCACCCCCACCACTTATCGGTAAAGGGATGAGCAGGATGAGCACTGGCTTGTTATAGGAGCCTAGCTGCTTCCTTCCTTTCCCCTGTTGTCGGTAGTAGGACAGTAGAGCAATAGAACAGTCGTAGGAGTGCACAGATGTGCCAACAGCTGACAACTGGGATCGAGGGCACGAGCCACCCCAAAATACTACTATTTAGTGGTTGTGCTAAGTGCCACTGGATCTCTGTTTCATGTATCCATACTGAAGCATAACATCAATGTTCTCACCTATATGATTCAGCGCTCATGTAGTAGAACGAACAACTTCTCAGCAGAACAGCTTTTGGACGTTGTGCAGGCAAGGCTAATACCAACTTTATTACAGGATCAAGTTTCTTATCTGGACAAGATGGGTTCTTGTCTGGATAAAGTACAAATCAAGTACGGTTCAACTCATAAAGGAACGTTTTCCATTTATTGAGCAGTACATGTGAGTCAAATGTTAGTATTGAGTTTGGTCTGAGTAACTGTTAGATTTGCCATTGTAAACTTCAGCTATCACCTGTTATAAGTGGTTAATGTCTTTTTATTTTGATTTCCATGGGAGGTTATAAACAAACTAGATGTGAGGCTGGAGGTTCATTATTTAAACACAGAACAGAAGGCCTAGAAAGCTTGGGACTATCCGCCCTATGAAATCAGGACGTGTCCTGTTGTGTTTTCAGGAAGACGAAAGGAAAAGTGAGGGCAGAAACCTCCAGACATAGAAAATTCTCATATTGTCATCATCAAACCACTTTATTCGGCTAAACAAAGCCATAAAAGTACACCACAGTGAACAATACATAAAAAGCTGGTTAAAAAACATATTTATACATTTTGAATTCCTTAAAATATACCACATACAAACAATAAAATAATACCAATAAAAACAAATGACTTATAGTTCATTAATCATGCAATAAAAACAATTATATCTATGTATAAAATCAATCAGCACTTTAAAATATCTAGCCCCTTTTTTCCTATGTCTGACTGCCGCCACCAAAAAGTTCGCAACATTAAAAATCTCCCATGGGTTGTTTAACAACTGCAGATATAGTAGGACTGGTCTGACTTGCACAAATCCCTTCCCCTTTAAAATGGGTCTTAAAAACTTTCTCCTCATAGGGCTAAAGTACTCACAAAACATTGTAAAGTGCATGGTGTCCTGCAAACAAAAATTATCACATGTACAGGGACCTAGGTCTTTTACCCTGCTCCAGCCCTGTACATCTGCTAAAAGACAATGGATAAGATTAAAACGAAACTTAATTAGAAGAAATCGATGAAAAGGTTTTGTAACGATTAACAAATACGGTTCAATCCGTGGGACTGTCTTTAACAGCAAATGTGCTCTCACCGTGGGTTTAACAATCTCCAATGCCTCTCTCTCGACAGACAACATATTTAAGAATTGGGCTTTAACCCATGCCACATCCTCTTTCACTATCTTTTCCGGAGTAGCAAAGAGTTCCGGTCGCCCCAATTTTCCAAGCATTGACTTGACGTATTGTAACCATTGGATTTTACCCACGTTGTCCAAAGCTAAGCAGTCCCTAAGGATTTATCTGTTCAGTCCCAGTTCGGTATTAATCCATGTCTTTAGCCAACAAATCACAGGACCCATGCCAATTTGATCCTCAACAAAGCCACTGCCCAGCTCTTGGTGAATAGCAAAAGTAGAGGTAGATTTGGGGACCGCCAGGAGATATCTCATAAATTTATTTTCAACTTGCTGAAGTACTACTGCGGGTTTATATCCCCAAATCGCAGACCCATACGATGCTATTGCAATGCTTTTAGAGCCATACATTTTAAGCAAGGCTTCAAAAGGCTTCGCTCCCAATCGGGAAGCAAAACCTTGAATAGCAGCTACGGACCTCGACATAACAAGTTTTTTGCCCTTAACTGGGAATCCAAGAGCCTCTTTCATCAAATAAGACTCCCAAATAGGGAAAAGAGGAGACCCTTGACAGCTCAACTCCTTCACAATAAAAAGTTTTAAATTTTTTGGCCTCTGCCCCATTGTCATCGTATGCGATTTGGTTTTATTGACAATAAGGTCCAGGGATTGCATAAAAGATCCAAAGGAATCCAAAAGTTTCTGCAGTGCGGGCCAAAAGAACCGCATCATCCGCGTATAGGAGAGCAGGAATAACCCTGTCCCCTATACGTGGAATGTCTAAAGTGGCGGTGCTAAGGGAGGTATTTAAGTTATTTATATATAATAAAAAAGCAAAGGGGCTAAAATACAACCCTGACGAGACCCCTTTGTCAATTTTAAAGTGCTTCGTGCATTTTCCATCTTGGTTGACTCTGACCCTAGCATAAAGATCCTTATGGAGATCTGCTAAAAAATAGACTAGACAGCGGTCCATCCCCATATCCATCAATATTGACCATAACTTAGTTCTATTTACTACGTCAAAGGCCGAAGACAGGTCCATAAAGGCCAACTGCAGCGTACCTTGTTTCGCCACTGTATATTTCTCTACCAAAAGGTGCAGGTTTAAACATTGATCTATTGTACTTCTACCTTTTCTAAAACCATATTGACAATCTATTAAAATTCCAGAGTCGTCCAACCAATCAGAAAGTTTATTTAAAATAACTCTACCTAAAATCTTCACCACTGAATCAATCAAGGAGATAGGTCTGTAGCAACCTGGGTCACCGCTCTGTCCCTTTTTAAATACTGGGATAATGGTCAAGAGAGACCAGGAAGGCGGAAATCCGTGCTTACTAGCCGTGTTTAGAACATTAGTTATAATTTTCGCCCAGAGCTGTGGCCTTATTTTATATAAATCAGCCGGGACACAATCGGGGCCAGGGGCCTTATTGCTAGTCATTTGCACAATAGCTGCCTCCACTTCAGTTTCTATAAAAATCAATGATGTGTTGCCCCGGGCTAAAACAGGAGTAGCTGGGGAGACCATCTTGACTTGTGATGCTCCATAAACAGTATTAAAATGGGAGTACCACTGATCCTCAGTAATATTACATTCTAAGGGAGTGTTATTTAGTCCCGTAAAAGGGTTTATTGACTATAGCCCATAATCTTGCACTATCCCTATTAACCTCAACCGAAAGCAGGTCATTCCACGCCTCTTCTTTGATTTCCTGCTTGCGGCGATTAATCGTACATTTATAGGACTGTCTCAATTGGGCTACAAGGGTACGATTTCTAGGGGCCTGCTTCAGGGCAGAAATAAGCTTTTGATGGGCTTTCGAACACTCTTTATCAAACCATTTCTCCCCCAAATTAATATAACTTCTGCTCGGGATTGTTAGGCCCAATGCCACCTGTGCACAGATCTCTTCAAATGCCAATAAAACCTCTGGGCCCTTATCTCCAGGATTAAGACATATATTAAAACTCTCATCCGCTTTAAGCAATAAGTCTTGAAGGAAAGACTCCGGGATTATACTAATCCATTTTAGCCTCCTTCCCTGGTCTGAGGTCCTTACATATATACTGGTGGGTAATTGTCCCTCTTTCTCTTTAAGGCCAATTGACTCGCATAACTCAAGTGTAACAGGATTATGGTCACTATAATCAGACCAAATTGCACCATACTTAATAGCTTGGGGTGATAATACCGGAGAAATAAAAATATAATCAATTATAGAATCCTTCCCCCTTGCCTTAAAAGTAGGGATCCTCCTCCCCGCAATGTTTGTGTTTGGCTGGCACAAGTCAACTGCCGCCAGGAGATCCTCCAGGCATTCTCCTTGTGGGCTATGCTCAAAATGGCAACTAAGGGGATCCTCTGGGCCTAGATAGTCTCCCACGAAACAATCCTTCAGACACGAGTGAACATTAAAATCTCCCAAGATAAAAATAGAATAAGAAGTGGTTTGTTTAAGTCTATAATCAATTAAAAAACCTTTTAGGCTACTTAAATGCTCATTTAAAAATCCAACCTCCGGTGAGTTGTAGAAATTTACTATTAACAATTTCATAGAATTAACATTATTAATTTCTACAGCCAAACAATTGGTAGAACCGGTATACACCGAGCAATGTTTTCCCGTCACCTTTAGTGATATTAGGGTCAAAAGTCTCCCCTTTGCTCTCCCCGAGGCTGAGGGCCGCGCTGACACAAAGTATGATTTATAACCGTCCAACCAGAAATTATCTTCTCTTTCTTTCCCACGTCTCTTGTAAACCCACTATATCATAGGCTTTAAGAAAATTAATCCATCTGGGTTCCCTACTTTTCGTTCTAAGTCCTGCAACATTCCAACTTAAGATCTTACAATTCAAATTCTCCTCCACCCTCTCCATAGGGGGTCCTTCTCCCCCCCCCCCCACCCACTGGGACAGGGGGCTGCAGTCAATCGTTTTCATCCAAGCGGCTTAGTGGGGAAAACCTGTTAGAGCACACTAGGCCATTCACCATTGAGTCCTCATTAACATGTTTAGACAGTAGTTTGGGGGTAAATGGACCTCTATTTTGAGTCAGATTATCAAGCCCTCTATTTTGAATCAAATTATCAAGCCGGTTCATCCCAGCACCCCGCCCCGAAGATGGGTCAACCTTCTTTTTCATTTGTGATGAAGTCCCCAACGGGGTCCTACCCAAGGTCCTAACCAAGGTCTGATTGCTCTCTGGGGTGGGTAAAAAAAAAAACAACGGTAGAGCACTTATGCCCCCTGGGCCCACATTATAACCTCCATTAAACAACAATCCCGCCACCCCTATTTGATCAAAGTTAATAACAATACAGTCGCCTTCGCCTTCTTTAATCCTCTGTCCTACCCCACCAACACTGGTTTCTATCTCATTCATTTTAAGTGGGGGTACTCCTGTAAGCACTGCGACTAAAGGGGTGGCCTCAGGTGGGAGATTGAGTCTAAAATTGTTATGTCTTTTACAATCCCCCCTACTACCATGGGACTCCCCTAAATTCTTGGGTTGGTTATTCACCGCCGTGACAGTCAGGTTGCCTTCGCACATCACCACCCCTTATATTCTGAATGGCAGTACCCCTGGTGATGTACCCTCCTCCGCAGTAACATCTGGGTGTGTGGTGATATTACTGCCTACTGCCACTTTTATTCAGTACGCCAGGTCCCCATGGTGTTGTACCCTCCTCTACAATAGAACCAGATTGTGCGGTTATGTTCTTGCCACTTTGATTATTCTTCACAATATCAGTCCGTTCCAGTTTTTCAAACAACAGGGTAAATTTCCTATCCATTAGTTCTTTAAACTGGGCTAGTACAGTTCCCAAGGTGCTCTCCACAGCAGAAACAAGAGCAGAGTCCCCCGTACTGTCCCTGCTTAGTAATGGGGGAGGAATAGCGTCGTCCGTCTGTGTGCCAACAGAATTGGTTAAAGATACTACATGGTTAGCTGCATGGCTTACAGATTTGGCTCCCTTGTTACTTTTAGTTTTTTGGGCGCCAACACCCCTTATTCATTTAGCAGATGGCTCTTTCACTATTGCCTCATCCAACGGTTTGGAGACCCGTGCTCTGGTGGCTATCCCTAGCCCGTTTGAAACAACTATGGAGGGTGTATCCTGTGTTGGCAAGAGGGGGGTTGTAAGCACATTACGGGGTGTGATAGGTAAACACGTTAATGGAGAGCCTCCCTGATTGGAAGAACCTAAAGACAAGTGTCTTGGGAGTGTTAAACAGTCTAAGGAGAGTCGCTGCTCGGTCATCTCAATTTCATGAGTCAGCAACGACTCTGCCCTGACGATGAAGGCGTCTAATGTACCTGTTACTCCTTTGCGTTTACTCATAATTAGTCCGTTAGTCCGCAGTTCTCAAGGACCGTATTATACTGAAGGGGATGGAACATGGGGGTTATTGACAGGGATGGAATTAGCTGTGACAGTACCTTAAGACTAATAGGTGCACACTGATGCCGATGGTCAGAAGTCAGAGCGGAGGCCCAGCCCAGCCTCTTCCGGGCTCGGATGGGCGCAGACGCTGCGGGAGCCCGCTTCAGCTTTTAAACAAGCGCCTCCTGGCGCTTGACGATGACAGTGGGTGCGCGCTGAGTCAGGGGCGCGAGGCACACTGGGGCAGCGAGTCCAAGCCCCGTCCGGTCCCAGGAAGATCCACAAATGACGGGCGCGTTAATTCCACAGGTCTATCCTGGAGAGGGTGCCCCACAGGAGAATGAGTGTCTCAGGCCCACCTCCTCAATACAATCAGGCTTGATGGTGAGCCTCTTCAGAAGCCCCCCTTTTCCAATATGGGGAGAGGGGGAGCACTCCACTATCCGTGACACCCAGGGTCTGCCGCCAGCATCACTCTCCAACCCTCAATCTTGCATGCATTCAGTGCCCGCTCCCTCCGGGGTGCACCGGTGCCCCCCGTCCGCCGTGTCTGCCGCCTGCCACCGATAATACTCGGAGCTTCTCACAGGTTGCAGGCTCCCCTGTTGGCATCACATACGGTCCAGCGCCTATGGCAGCACTCACCGTCTCGCTAGCGTGAGGAGTCCCTCACCACTCCTCACGCGTGCACCGTTTTCTGTCCCCTTTAGTTACGGTGCTGGGACCTGCTCGCAGGGTCCTCCGTCTTCCGCCGAGGCGGCGCGCTGCTTCTTTGCTGCCACAGGGGTCTCTCTGTGCCTCGCGAGGAATCGGGATACAGCACCCCCCGGTCCTCTTGCTTGCCCCGGTCCGCACCTAGATTGATTCTCCTCTGCGCACACACATATTGTCAATTATCTTCATATGTAGACTCTTCGAATGTAGAAGATTATCTAACAGTCCCCTCTTTTCTGCAGTTCATTATAAGATGTATTTATTTTTTAGCACAAGTAGATGAATTTGTGGGGGGGGTCCAAATACGTTAGGTGTATGCAGATGTTGTTATATAAAGCTACTCTATCACATTTGGTCTAAATTTGTCCAATGATACTGGCAAAAAAAATATACTACTCCTGTACTCATACCCAATGTTTATATCTGTGGGAATGTGGACAGTTATGGATGAAGTATACTTTTCTTTGAGTATTGGTCCCTTTGTCCAATGCGACTCTACAATATTTTGGAAATAGTGCACAAGAAATTGCAGTCTGCATGCATGCTCCGATTTTGAACATTTGAACACTTGCTTTTATACATTTGTTTTTATCTAGTTTTATCTGATTGTAGGTTTAAGTAATCAATCAGTAAATTTTTATATGTCTAGAACATGGAACTGATACAGTATTTATTAAAGAAGAGGACCGAGTTTTAATATAAGATAAAAAGTGATTGTTCAGTGAGCTAAAAGGTTTAGCTGCTGCAGTATCAAACAAATATAAAGCTTTTCAGTGTTAAGAAGTTTTATCAGTGGATGCAAGTGCAAGTGGTGTGGGGTGGTGCTTTCCCAAGAGACAGCTGGTTCATAAATTGAAGTGGCATTTTCTAAATCCTGTAGACATTCAATGAAATTGGACAGGTACCTATCCTGAGACCACCACTAAAATATGTGAGAATGTGTGAGAACGTTGTTTAAGTCCTGTAATTGTTTTCCAGAACCTTTAATGTATCCAATATATAGTTTAATAATTGGGTTACAGAATTGTTTAAAGAACTTAAACAGATGTAACTGTAGATCTGTTTGGTCTGTTTGAGAAAAAGGATACTACTTTAGATAAGTGGGATCATGGAGGATGAGAGCATGCACCAAATCCAGGACTACATAGAGCCATGCACCTTCGTAAATGACCACAACTAAATTCAACCAATCACATGGCACAGAATGGGCATTAGCTGACATTAAGGAGGACCTGCTCACATCACTTGATGAAGACGAACCAGAAATGTTGATACTGCTACACATCTGAGTGGTGTATAACACATTAGATAATGACTGATAGGTAATAATGTTGAAATGTCTTCATAAATAAACCTAGGTCACTTGTACAGTTTTTCTTTATCAAGTTCCTTCCTCTTGGATTTAAGCCCACAACCCAGATTGAGCGCTTCAAAACCACTCCATATGTGGCATCCCTTAGACTTCACTACTTCTGCTGTTTTAGAATATGTACATGCAAGTCCTGGTTTAGAAAATAGCATAGTAGCATCAATTCCAAATGTATGTGGACGACACCCACCTATTGATTCGACTGAGCACAGCTGCATAGCTCAAAGTCATAAATTCTAGCAACCGGCGATCTAACCATGTAATCAGCCCCTTCCTATGGCCTGAAGAAATACAAGTTGGCTCTCTCCTGCTGAAAAATATAAAAAACACATGTCCTCTGGCTTTGATTCTGAACTCCCCTTTACATACCAAATCAGCACCAGAAACTGCAACCATTGTGCTGAGAATGGCACTTTGGGTGCTTATGACGAATCAACATCTTAAACTGACAAAGTACCTTGCTCTTTCTTGGCTAGATTACTGTAACAATCTGTAGCAATGTGAGCTGTGCACCGATGAAACAAAAACAGATACTTCAAATGCAATAAAGTCAAGCTGCCTCAACCTTAAGAAATTAGACCACATTATCCCGGTGCAAAATCAGTCCCTGCCTTTCCTTGTACCAAATGATTACATTCAAGATACTGAGCACACCGACAAAGCCTGCCAGAGCAAATGCCTGGAATATCTGAAGAGGTTGGCCACGTTAGATTTCTAGTCACCAAATTTGATCTCTCAGTCAAGATTCAATCCCAGTAAAGATTAAGGCAAAACCACTAAAGCATAGTTATCCCAACTCTGAAAACAACCTCAGCCCCATCTGAGAAATCTACTCAGACTAAAAACCTATAAAAGTAGTGCTTAATTTGAGCTGGTGGTTGCTGGTTAGGGCCACTGGCACTCATTTTTAGGTCTCGCATAGGCAGCATGCGCTGCCTCTCCGAGGCATCAAGTAATCAGTATTACTAGTGAAACTCCACCCATTGCGTTTCTCTTTGTTTTGTCGCTTGCCAATGGTGAAATCTGGCATTGCTCTTCTTATGTCGCTCATTGTTGGCTAGTGGTCTGATACGTCACTTCCGTTTTCTTCTGTTTCTGGAGGAAGCAGCATCGACCAACTACAGTTAACTTACGCTGCAGGGCGGTATCTTTTAATGTAGGGACTACTTCGTTGTTTTTATGCACGGCCGCTTTCCTCGGTGTTGCACGGCCGCTTTCCTCGGTGTTGTCACCCCCCACCACCACCCGCCCCTCGCTCCTTGTTTTTAAAGGTTGCTTTTTGTCATCAGTGCTTCCGCCCTCCCTCCACCCTCCCAGCTCAAACACAGGGTTTACCTTAATCAGATGGGGAATGAGCACAGACTGGGGTAGCCGCGTTTAATGGGGGATTCCCTTGTTGCAACTTATTAAAAGAAAATTCCTCCCTTGTGCAGGTTCGTGCACGCCGTTGCTTTCCGTCGTCATTGCTTCTGCCCCCATACCCCTCCCATCTCAAATACAGCGTTTCTCTTAATCAGACGGCGAATATGAGCATGGCGGGAGGTAGCCGCGTTTCATGGGGGAGTCCCTTGCTTTTCTTTTATGCTTTCCAACACACTCACGGATATTTGGTGCCTGGTGCCTCCTCTCACGCCCGGACAGGACCAGGACGCACTTGGGCCCGCAGTACTTCTCTCTGTAAGTACACAGCACTCGGGACCCTTTTTCTGTATTCCGTCCGGGGTGTCTGTCCTCCGGAAACAACGCTCTTGCACCCCGTGATCGGATAGAGGTTCGGCGCTATCTAAGTCTGGGGTGATCGGATAGGAGGCTTGGCGCTACCTAGGTCTTGGCTGCAGCGCTAGGGACACGACGCTCTTGTACCCGTGATCGGACAGGGGGCTCGAAGCTACCCTTGTTTGGGGGTGCTGTCCAGGGGGCACAGCGGTCTTGTGCCCTTCGGCGCTAGCAAGGCCGGGGCGCTGCTCTACCCCTTGTGATCGGGGAGGGGGCGATGCGGTGTTTGTGTGTGCCGGATCGCCGCAGCCCGTTTGTCACTGACAGCCGGGGGAGTATCTTGTGTGCTTTGTCAAAGAGTGCTTTAGAGCTCGCGTGTCCAAATAAAGCAGGCGGCCAATGCATCAGGCGAGGGGGCTTTCATGTCAGCAATCCATTTCCAAAGATGCTCCGTTTCAGAGTCACTGGAGCTTTTAAATAGCTCTCTTTAGTTTGAAGAGATTATTTCTTTGTGTGTACGGCGCTGTTTTACAAAATATTCATAAAAATTCCAGCGTTTCCGATCTGTGCCTCTATTATTCAAAAATATAAACTTGTGCACACTAATTTTTTCGTTTATTTTGCAAATATTGTTACCCAGGAAAAGCACCCAGCCTCCTTTCGTAGTGACTACCACTTTAAAGCAAGTATATATGCATGTGTATGTGTATTTATGTATATATCGCTTAATATTAACCTTCGGCAGTGCACTGTCGGCGACAGAGGTGTTACCATTAGCAGTTTGAGTCATGTTTGCGGTGGGCGAGTGCACACCTGCTGTGCTTATGTACATAATCAGACAGACTGCTCTCTGGGGCCCGTGTGTTTGTACAGAAGTGGTACTTTTGAGCAGGCGATCCCACTGCCCTGTACTTACTATGCGCGACGGTAAAAATTCAGCGCTTCTGTCGTCGATCACACGGCTGTCTGCAGTATGTCCAGAGTGACTAAGAAGCTCATTTGTCTCCTTTCCTTGTTGCAGGCGGTGCTAGCAGATTCACACTCCTGGATGGGCCTCGGACATCTGCCCCAGTACTTAGAGAAACACATCTCCCTAGCGCCTCAAACAACCGTAGGGTGCTAAAGGGCACCGACAGCGCATCAGAGAGCAGCCAACAGACCGCACAGGGAAGAAAATCTTTCATAGGAAACTGCATTTGATAGTGTAGAATTGGGTAGCTAAGATTTGACCTCAATCAGTGGGGTCCTCATGCATCATATCTCCATCACGTGTCACTTCCCTTTTATTAAGCAGTTTTCTGATTTTTTGGGGATACAACACAACCTTTGCAAATAACCTTGGAGTGATCTTGAAATCTGACTTACGTATGCTCACGCTGCTCTTCTATATCTCCTTACTTGTGCCTCATGCTGCTCTTCTCACTCTCCTTCCTTCTCCCTCATGCTGCTCTTCTCCTCACTCCCCTTCCTTGTACCTCATGCTTCTCATTTTCATTGTGACTCACGCTGCTCTTCTCCTCCTCACTCTGTCCTTGTGCCTCACGCTGCTCTTCTCCTCCTCACTCTCCATCCTTGTGTCTTACGCAGCTCTTCTCCTCACTCTCCGTCCTTGAGCCTCACGCTGCTCTTTTCACACTCCTTCCTTGTGTCTCACGCTGCTCTTCTCACTCTCCGTACTTGTGCCTCATGCTGCTCTCCTCCTCACTCTCCTTCCTTGTCACTTGCCCTACTCTTCTGCTCCTCACTCTCCTTCCTTGTGCTTCACACTGCTCTTCTCCTCCGAACTCTTCTTATGCTTCATAATGCTCCACAACTATTACAATCCAATCCACATTATTCCACTACACACCGCAAACATACACTCCATAACACATGAGTAAAATACATCGCCATTTACAATGCCAAAGGCTCTAACTCAAACAAATGCGAGACCTATTGCATTTCCAATGCTTGTTGGGAACTCTCACTTACTTTTCCTCTTCGAACATTTCCAGAGAGCAAGGGAGGAAAAAACAAACAAGTGGAAAAGAAAGAGGAAGAGGAGGATGGAAAATCACCAGAAAGGGAGAAAGCAGGAGCCTGCAAGAGTGAGATAAAGTTCCAGGATGTGTCTAGTAGTCGATTAAAGAAGCATGGGGTGGATACCAGACTAAGCCGCCTTGGTATTCGGCGCGCTGACATGTAATAGCACCGTCTGTGGGTTTTGCGACAGAGCTTCGTGCACCGGTGCTCATGCTTTTGCAAATTAAGCACTGTATAAAAGAGTTCTGAAGACCGGTCTATTCTAGGACCAGTCACTTTCACCTACAAACAGACCTGCTCCACAACCATACCAACCTCACGGCCCTAGTTCATCAGCATTAGGGTTGAATTCTAGGCTTGTATCTTGCTTATTGTCTCTGACCGGAGGACTGCGTGCAGAGGTATGTTTGGCTTGGAACTCCAGAACTGCGAAGGGGCCATAGGGCAGCAATTTTGGCACTTTACCATAGTGTTAACCACATTCATAAGAAAGTTATTTTAGAGACATATATTTTGTGATATTGTTGTTATTTTCATCAGTTGAGGCACTGCTCATAACACAATACACACATATTTAAGTTTCCAACCTTTTATTGTCATGAAGTACTGGAAAGCCAAAAATACATTTGGGTGAAACATAACCTTTGGATTTCCAACCCATAAAACTCATCTCACAATCCTTAAAGAACTAATTTATTGTGTTCCATGAAGAACAGAAACTCACAGATTTTCCACAATAAAAAAAAAAAGCAATGTAGTATGCCTGGGGAAGTTTGGGCTTGAGGTGGCACGAGAACCAAACAGATGATAGGCGCGCTAAATTGCGAGCAGAATTTATAGCAGGGCAATATTTAAACACACAGAGCGCAAAGGAATGGTGCAATAGGCAGAAGCACTAGGCTTATGTGGCACTGGCAAGCCAGTAATGAGATCTGGGCGTGCTAAGCATAACAAGCATTGGCATTGCCAATAGGTCTCGCCTTTGGGGCCTTGTAAGTGTTTAGCCAGAGCTATTGGCTTTGCCAATGTCTTTATGCTATGTTGTAGAGCATTGTGGCTGCTGTACACCATGTTGCTTAAAAGGATGAGATGAGACATTAAGAATAAAATGGATATCAGTGATCGAGTAAGCAGTGTTGCCAACAAGAAGAGCAGAACAATAGTCTTGATGGTGAGAATCAAATATCAGAATATGCTTACAGAGGCATAGAATGTGAGGTTGTCTGCTCTAAAGACAGGGTAGAAATATGAGAAGGCAAGGAAGGTAATAGCTAAAAGCTATGGACAGTAGTAGGAAAATTAAGTGGATTGGGTAAATAATATAAGGGGAAGATCAGAAATATTGGTTAAGGCAGTGGGAACACATCTGTGGTTAAGTTTCAAAGAATGAATGGGATGTCACTCTGGGATTGATAGAAGAGAGTGAGTTGAAAGAGTGTACTAAAGGGAACACTTGGAGCAATTTGCCTTCTACTGAACCAATAGATGTGTAGTTTTTTTTTACCGCCTTGTGACCTTTGAATAACAGAGTAGTGGCCAATCTATGCTCCTTTATCATTCCACATCAATCAGTAGAATTTGACTTAGTGAGACAATCGTGGTTCAGCTCTTTATAAGGGCTGGCTTGACAGTGCAGCTTTCACCAGACATTATGTGATCAACCTAAAAAAAATGCTTTAAGAACCACTAACAGGAGAGAGGCTTTGGCTCTGCCCACTTGTTGGTATCTAGGAGTACATGTTTTGATTAGGCAGACGTGTGTTTCCACACAAAAAAAGTGCTTGCCATCCATGCAGGTGTGATCAATTTGATTATTTATCCAGCTGCATGACCTTAAACTTTCAGTGGCACACACATGACATTGTAATGATATTAAAGGGTCTTAGATAACTAAATGATTTGAAGAGCTTTTTAACTGGCAGCAGCACAGATGGGAGGATGGCAGCCATTAACTTTAGAGCTCAGAGTCTGATTTTGTGTTTGAGAGCCCATGGCCACACTAATCTACGTGGAATTTTAGGTCTGGCTTGACAGTGCAACTATTATTTGACCTTATGTGACCTTATGTGATCAACAACAAAAAAAGCTTTTATAGTCCTACTGGGAGAGGAGTTTAGGCTCCGTCCACATATTGCTTCCCCTGAGCATAGGATTTGATTGGGATGAAATTGTGTGCTACCACTAAAAAGACTACTTGTATTGCACTTTTTGGCTTGTGGCAAAGTTTATACTCGATAGAGCAGGACTGAGTTGGTTATGGTGGTAAGCCAATGATCATGGCTATAGAGGCCTGCTCTGTTTATTTATAATATATGATGATGAAGGCGCTAGGCCTGATGTATTTATTGTGAAAAGCATTTGCTACGTGGATTGTTATTACTCTATATTAAAGAATGCAGATAGGTATTCTGTTACATGGAATTTCACAGATTACCGTATAAGGCAACTTGGTGTTGGTCACCCAGTGTCACAAATCGTGCACATAGAAGGTTTGATCTGTGAAAATCCTTTTTTAGGCCATTTTTGGGGAGATGATAGTTTGCTTAGCCAACTATAATTGTGAACACCTTTCTAATTTTATGACTTTGTGTCTTATGGTTGCCGTATAGAAAAGCTTACTCTCTCTTCTTAGCGGTCTGCCAAGATATTGTAATTAAAAAAAAAATTAAATAATACATATATATACTTATATATATACTTTTTGTTTTGGCACTATGGTGTGCTGAATAAACACTTTTCTTAAAGAAAATTACCTCGCCGTGTGAAGATCGTTGAAAAAAAAAAAATATATATATATATATATATATATATATATATATATATATATATATATATATATATATATATATATATATATATATATATATATATATATATATATATATATATATATATATATATATATATATATATATATATATATATATATATATATATATATCCCTATAGCTACATAGAGGGACTGTGGGTCACACTCTGCTCCCATCCATAACTGAGAATGCATGGAGTAATAACGGTTCAGTTCGCATTAGTCATTGACTCTGTTGCCCAATGAATGTTGGCATTTTATGCTCGTATGTGTACATTGTCTTGAAAAGGAGTGTGCTTCAGTGTCAAGGCTGGGTGGCCAGTTGTTTAGATGCAATTTTCTTATTTTATAGCCAAAGCGAATGTACCATGGAACCTTTGTTGATTGGAGTTCAGCTATAACTACTCTAGGATCTTGTCCATCGCTGTCATTTCTGGACTGGTGATACCCATTTATTTGAGCCGCATGGTTGCCCAGCCGCAGCTGCCTACCATGCCGACCCCCTACCTACCTAGCTTCAGTCTCTGATGTTTCAATCTGATCCAAGTGAAGTTTTCTCAGAGGAAATAGTTCAGGGGCTCTTTGCAGTACATGACCTGAGATGGCAGAAGTGCTGAACAGAAATAATTTAGAGGCAGAAGAAGACTATTTCTCCTTAGGTGTGAAAATAAACAATCGCACAAGATGGATAGCGTCTCTGGTTCCAATTCAGACTACAGTGTGCTTTAAAAACAAACAATTGATTGATACTGAAAGTATTACAATTAATGTAAAAAATCTTGTATTTTTTTGCTTGATGTATGAAATCGAATGCCTTTAACCATATATATTGAGAGGAAAAGCTGGGCACAGTTTTACATTAACCAATATCTTTATGGCGCACCTTGTAAGATGTGTGTTATGAAACCAAACACGTAGCCAAAGTTCAAAGGCTGTCTTAGTTTATGGATTAAAGTTTGTGAGCCGAGGGATGGCTAGCATAGCGTACAATCTCCTCCCCTTCCATTAAACATGAATCTGATGAATTATTACTGGAGTAACAGCTGTAGTCAGTGCTCATGTCACAGGGACAGGGCCTGTCTTCACATCAGATCACTTCTATTTCTGACGAGCAGCCTCCGTGGCCTTTCCGCACCCTGTGCTGGACTTTACATCTCAAGTAGCGGCTCAACCCGAGGGGACTTTGAGGGGAAATCAACACTAGTGAAACTGGAGGAATCACAAAACAATGTGAAACATGGTAAGCGCTGTGAGGCTGTGCTGCAGTGAAACCAAAGCGCTTTAGTGTAAATGCAGGAAAGCAATTGATTTGTTAGGGGTTTAAAAACTAGAGGACGCTTGCAGTGGGGCAATGGAGCAGAGGAGAGCGGTTTGTTGGGCAATTAATGACAGGCATCACTATTACTTTCAGATAAACAGATCTTTATTTTCTTTGCTAACAGAACAAGTTTCAACGTGACAATGTCAACGCACTGGATACTCATCTAAATATAAGTGATTTATTTGAGAATATAGCCCTGCAAATGGCAGAATACTAGCCTGGTAATGTGAGGTGCTCGGAGCCCCTATAATCTGAGCGAAGAGGAATTCAAAGGCTTCAGGGGAGATAGGGAGGGGTGGTGTGTAAAGGAAAACGAGCAGGGACGCGACCGCGCTGATCAAAGATGGACCGTGTATCAACTGGGAAGCAAACAGGAAAGCACTGACAGGGGGAGGCTGTGATGGAAAGGAAGTTAGACGTAAGTGTTATGGAAAGGGAAATTAAACTCAACATGACAGAGTTCGCCCGAGTGATTTCATGCTCTTAGCATTTCAGTGTACGGGAATTAAGGCAAAATGTCCGCGCAACTGAACGGAGTGGCTATTTTTTGTATGTCTTTACTTTTGTACCATTTGGGGCAGGGTACGCTTTAGCTTTAAACATGTGAAGCTAAAGCGTGACATGCCACAAATACTATAAAAGTAAGTAAATAGAAAAGAAAGGCGCAGGCGCCTGTAATTCTTTTCTATTTGTTTACTTTTGTAGCATTTTTACGTCACGCCACGTTTATCAGCTGTCTGTTAAATAAAATCGCGGGTTGCTTTTCAGATTCTCTGCTTTCAATATGCAAAGCTGCCCCGCTCTTCCCTGCACACTTCTCATGCCTGCTCTCCATGGCGCGGGACCAAGTAAAACAAGGGGGAGTGGCACGGGCATGCAGCCACATGGGAGGAAGGAAAGCTCCACTAAAATGCGAGCAGTTACGGGCGCCGAGCTGAACACAGGCAAACACTAACACGACCAGGAAAGGAGAAAAAAAAAAAGTCCCCAAACTACAAATAAACAACTAAAGCGTAATAATACAGTACTTAGTTCCTGCTGTGTGGGAGGAACAGAAAGACAAACAGGAGGGACAAAGAGAAGGATTGACCACTAGTAAGAGAGGATTTTTAAAGGACACTGAAACAAACAAATGGCCAGCAGGGGGATGGCTTTAACCCCACAAGAGAAGTTCCAATAGGTCTCGAATGCTCGACCTAAAAAGGGATCCTAGCCCTGAGGCTGACTCACCCGGAGGTGCTATGTAGGGTTGTCACACGCCTCGGCTCTGCCCCCGAATGGCACAATTACCAAAGCGGGGGTGACCGCTTGCAGAGAAATTAGAGTACTGACCCGCTTCGCGGGCGTCTGCTGCTCTTTTTAATTTAATTACTGAACCGTAATCGGGCGTCAGAGGCTTCCAGGTGGCTTGGAGAGGCACGGGCTCCGTGGGGATGCAAGCTCGTCAATTTCACTGAAATTGGTTGAAGCGTGCTCTCCGCAGAGCAACGAGAACTGTCTCGCCTTCTAGTGGGCAGTCGGCCTCACCGCACTTGTGCGATTCCTGAGACTGATCATATGCCCCGAATGGAGCGTTGACACACGCTCACGCTGCAGTGCAAGCAATTAAACACAAGTAAAAGTAAGGAATAATCGCAAACAGGGATCACTTATCTGCTGGAGCAGGAAAGAAAGATGAAGCTCACCACCAGGGGACATCTGACTATATTGGGATGATCTGACAGCTGATTGGTTGAACGTTTGAAGTCCTTTCCTGTTGCATGTTGGGAAAGTTAGTTTTTTATATGACTATTGAAGTCTGCTGGAATAGAAAGGAAGAAAGCGGACATAATCCTCGCCTCCGGTCTTGACCTTGAATCAAGTTTTGGTGGATACATGACTTTCTGAAGAGATTTTTCGTACCAGTATATTCACATGTAAGAGTGACAGTAAGACATTTATGTTGAACTGTCACTGAAAGAATTTGTTTTCCATATTTTCACAGAGGAAGAGACTAAAAGTATATTTCTGGTCCAAGGTTATCGTTATCGCACATGCTTCAGGAATCTTAAGACTGCATTTCTCTAAGCAGTATATAATATATACATTTGAACATTGGTTATTTGCCTCATTTTTCACCAGTCATAGAGAGAGAGGTTAGTCTACTGAGTCAATAGGTATAGGGTTGTTATGGGGAATATTGAATAGATTTATGCATGTTTAAGAAATGTTTGATGTGGTTATAAATGATTTGACACAGTCTTCCCTTGCTCAGTTAGATGCAGAATAACATCCACAATAGAAAATAACTGCTGGGAATTCGGTAAAGAAGATAGTGGTTACTAGGCAATTTTCAGAACTGGACAGTTTTAGAGACAGCCTTGTTTTCTTCCTTTTCCCCCCTTCCCCACTGCTGGTGCATAACTACAGAAAGTGCAAGCATTCTGTGGTTGCAATAGTAGGAGGGAGTTGGGTAAGCGCATCTGCTCCTGTGGAATCTTCAGGTACAGGTAATCCTGACAGACTCTGCTCCGGTAAAATCTTCAGGTACAGGTAATCCTGACACTGGGTCACAAATAGTATAAATGCACTTTATTTAACATAACACTGCTTTTTGAAGTTGACATAACTAGGCCTCAAATCATGTCTCTATTGTCATACATTGCACATTTTTAAAGTTGACACGTTCTCTTATTTCTCTTCCAGTGTCCCCAAAATTGCAAATGTATCCTTCAGTATTGCACAAAATACCTTTAATTCAAGCAGTTTTACGACTCTGTTCTGGTGTATCTTTAGGCTGTATTCTTTTTCTTCTTTGTGATGTTCTTGGAGGAAACAGCAGAGATCGACTGTATCTTTACGAGGCCATTTCCTCTGGCATAGCAGAGTCTGTGTGTATAGTTTTAAATGTTCCTTTGTTTTCTCATCTGTACATAATATAGGCTATTCATTAGTAGCAGAGCAAAAGTCATTTTTCATGTGATGTCTTTTCTGTTTTATCATTGGATATTGTGATGTATATTTTGTTGTACACCACTCTGACAGTATGTGATCTCTGTTTGAAAAGGCATGTAACACACTTTATTGGTAATGTTAGGGAGACCTTCTTGGATTTCCTTAAAGAGCAGACTTCATGTTAGTCTGTATAATTACTCTGTACTTGGAATATTTTAGAACTTTTGCCCTATTCTTTGAAGATGGGCTTCATGCCAGACCCTTTATTCATTCATACTTAGAATAATTTCAGAGCCTTTTGCTTATTCTTTAGAGGCAGTCCTTATGATTTTATATTTTGAATATTTTACTATTGACTGATGATGGATTAAATTGACTAACCACTTGCTTTTGCTTTCTACAATGACTCTTTATTTTTCAATAAAGCTTCATGGTTTGTTGTAGAAATTTGTCATGTGCTAATTTTCCAAAGTGGATTTCTTCATGTGGATTTTCTTGTTATTCAGTGCCCACAGCACCCTTCTTTTGGGATTCACACAGCACTGTTCTGTTCAATTGTCCCTTTTAATGGTAAAAGTGCTGACATAGACAAGAAAGCCATTGACTCATGTGAAAGGAGTTGACACAGAGCCCACTCCAAGTCTTTATTGGCTATCATAAATCTCTTTGCCAACAGACAACGGAAGCTGTTCTTATTCCATAAGCCTTTACCATTTCCATTTGATCCTTAGCAGGGCTGTAAGAGACAATGCTGATCAGCTAGAAGGAAGAACTCATTGCTCTAACATGGCATGCCATTCTAAAATCTGTTTCTATGAAGTGTCCTGAGTTGCCTACTTTTTTCCAATGGCAGGAAGGGCCAGAAGATTTTAAAGACGGTGCAAGTGTTTGCATGTCTGTTGTGCTTTAATTTAAATCTAAGACCATTTCGCTCATCAAATTTTATAATGCTGCCAACCCTCTGAACACAGGGGCAAATTGATTACTGATTACTCTTCTTAGAAACACAGCGCCATATGCATGTAATCAACTGAGGTGTAAAGCATTAGGGTTATGTTCAGAACACACCCAGGAATGGCCTTACATAGCTGCAATGAAGGAGGGCTAAAAAGGCAGCACCTCCAAAGAATATAGAAAAGTTCACTGACTTTGTTATCTTTTCTTTTTGAGACGTTTCAGTTAAACTACTCAAGGATGCTCCAGGAGACATCAATTTCAAGTTCCTTATGCTGAAAATAATACTATGTTCCATGACCCGCTATCTCAAAGGTAGCTGATAGATTGAAGATGACCATGAATCACAAGCTGATTCCATGTATACATTTTATCTGAATCATAGAAATCGAAAAACCATGGTCCTCAACATGTCTAAGCTATGACAGGGTATTTTGAACTTAACCCACCCACAATTTAGTTTGTAGATCCCAAGTTCTGGGGTGTCACAAATGGTATTTTTCAACAAGGTTTTCAGTGATTTTTTTGTTTAAATGCATATTATTCTAGCGGTGGGTTTGCTATTTTTGTGACTGAGACAATCATGATTGGAACATTGTTTATTTCATCTGAAAGGAGTCTTGAGGTACTTCAGTAGTTTAGAGGATATCCCATTAATAATGTAAAACTTGTTCATGTACCTTTTACATCTGTGCAGAACAGAGAGTCAGGAGCTTACCGGAGGCCCTCTGAGGATTGCAGAGGAAGGTGCGCTGTTTGTTATTGTAAGTGCTGTGTTCTGAGATGCTTCATTAAGCACATTGCTCATTGTCTGCATAGTCTGTTCAGATACCTCAGTGCTCATAGTCACCGGGGGGGGGGCGGGGGGGGGTTCTGGGGGCTTTCTGTGGTGTGGAGCAGGAATAGTTGTAGTGGTATGATCGCAGAATACATTCCTTGGTCAAAGATGTTAAACTTAGGCTTCTTCTTTGTTTGCCAGATAGACGCCATGACTTCCAGACTGGAGACATGAATGAATATTATAAGCTGACCTTCTCAAGATGGTGGCCAGTCCACAGGATGCTAATAAAAGTTAATCCAAGATGAAGTAGGGAATTTACTTGTGATGTAATATTCTGTTAGAACTGTTTATAAGGAGGCTTATCTCAGAGTAGGATGCATTACTATGCACCTGTTCCTTAATTTTTCACCACAATCTGTGCCCCTAGCATAAGATTTTTGTCCCAGATTTTTGCTCTTGGAAGTTTTCTCTGCTACTGGATGTGCCCTTTGGTATTCCTGGGTGTTCTCTTCTTAAGTCAGAATGAATTTGGTGCTTTCATTTTTTTTTCTTCACACTTTATTTATTGGTGATTTCAGTGTACATTAAATTATCATCAAACAGTGACAGACAGAACAATGCAGTATATATCTATCAGTTATGTAGGACTTCTCGCTTCATGAGAGACAGCTGACACTGGAATCTCAGTGCCAGGAGACTCAAAGCCACGAGGCTAGTCAGTGATAGCCATAGGCAGCTGAACCAGGCACAGAAAAGTGACATCGGCTATGCTCGAGCCCGTCTACAACCATTTCATCAAGTAATTTTAATGTAACTGTGTAGGCATTTGGTCCGGAGTCACCTTTCATTATTGTTTATGACTATTGTTTTCCTCCCACCATTCGAAGTGGCGCATGAAACTGGGTTATAGCGTTCCCTAGTCAGGCCCATCTGGCCCATTTAGTAAGAGAACTACAATCCCCCACCCCCATAAACGCTGCCAGAATGGATAACCAGTCGTCTGCAATTGGTCAGCGTCGCTGACCCCTACGTTCCTCATCCGTAGTGCTGTTTCCTCCACCATCACTCAGTGCTCGATCTCCTTCTTCCACCTGCAGTGTGGAGGCCCCTGGGGGACATCCAAGTTATGGCAGGGGCATATCTGGCCAAAGTCACAGCCAAGCTCAAAAATCTAGCTCCCACTCTTGTTATTGTGGGAGCAGGAGGCAGCCCTAAGAGACGTACTTCTATCCATCCGAACAAGCATGCGCTCCAGGTCAGCTGTCACCTCCCATCAGTATCGCGTGATCCCTGGGCACAGCCAGGTCATATGTGTGAAGTCAGCATCTAGTTTATGGCATCTGGGGCATTTCAGGTCAGTGGTGCCCTGCATTGTATTGAGCCGATGTGGGCTGAAATATGTCAAGTGGAGAAAGTTAAACTGAGTATAGTGGAATCTGGCATTTTGTGATGCAATATGAACATGTTCCAGTGCTCTAGACCATTCTTTATCATGAACTCTCAATTTATTGCATATTCCCACTGCCATCAGAACAGTGTTAAGTCTTCCTGGGTCTGGAATAAAGGTGATTTATAGAGCAAGGAAACTGATTGACTGCCGTTCCCGAAGGTGAAAGCAATTTGGAAACCCTCATGCTTTGACGGCTTGGCCTATCATCATAAACCATAATAGACTTTATTTTGATAAAAAAAACATATAAGTACAGATAAAGCAATAAAATGTAAAAAAAATAATTGAAAGTCCAATACGTGCAAAATTTGATGAGTATAGAACATCTAGCAGCAAATAAATATACATATTGAAAATTCCATAGTACAGACACAATACGAACACCATACTAGCGGAGTGGGTACTAAGACTGTAGAATGTTTGGGGATAAAATGTACCCCTCGTCATGGTCTGCGAAGCCAGATGAAACCTAAGTCAGTAGCTGCCCATAGTGGTGTACAGTAGGACGTACAAAAGAGGTGGACGAAGAGGCAAAGGGACCTATGTGGATATACATGCAAAGTAAATTGCAGGGCCGCTAGACTGTTATGGTTGGGTCATAGCATTTGATCTTATGCACCAGTTTTGATGTACAAATGTAGCAACTGCACAAACATTGTTTCCTCACACGCTTATAACCCGGGCAGAAGAAGAAAATGTGTGTAAGAGATTCATCAGATTTGAGGCAAACTGAGCATGCAATGCTATAATCCATAGTGTTCCTCCATTTTTTAGTAAAACTCTTGGCCCGAAGGATGCCATAGCGAAACCTGATGTAAAACTGCTTGGCTAGAGGGACCATGGTATAATCAAGAAAATCCTCAAACCCACTACAGTTTATAATGTCCATAAAATCTGAGCTAATTGAACGTAGGTTAGGTCTTCTGACTTCCGAAGCCCAAGTGTACTCCCAATAGGCTTCCTTCAATTGTGCTCTGGTTAAGGAGGCCAATTGGGGCTCTGTATCTCCATACTCATCAAGACTTAAAGACATAAGAGCGGCCTTTAGACTCGCTACCCACTTGATTTTCCTGCCCTTGTCCAAATCTACAATTTCCCTAAAGAGACACAGGTAAGTTTCCAGGGCTGGGGTGTTCCTCAATCTCCACCAATAAATAGATGGAACGTAACTTGGCCCTGTTCGTGATTGGGTTCATGCCCATGTCCCACATTAAAAGCATATCAAATCTGCCACAGTGTGTGAATTGCCCCAGTGACAGTCGCATTCTTTAGGAATTGCGAGCTAGGCAGACCAGCGTCTGCCATGAGTCCGTCTAGTGGTCTCAGTCTGCCCTCCTCAAAGCAGTCACCATTCCGTAAGTAGGTCTGCTGTAGTCCAGGCGCATAGCTTGAGGTCTGTGAGATGACTGTTTTGAGGCATTGGGAGTCGTACCAGTGGTTACACTGGGTAATATGGCTGGGACTGACCGGAGAGCTTGATGTATTTCCCCCTAACAACTTAAGGCAATTCGAATAATTTGTGGAATGGACCCAGTGTAGGACTCTCCCCCAAAAGAAGGGGTATCAAAGGCCACCCCACAGGTTAGGTACCTCAACATCCCACTTCCTCCCGGTGGAGACTGGTGAATCATCAGGCCAGCTACTGCACCTGAGCCGCAACTTGATACAGCTCGAAGTTCGGGACTCTCAAACACCCTTCCTTGGTTGAACATTGGAAAGTGCTCAGGAATGTCCTACACCTACCTCCGTCTCATTTCAGCTCCGTCTCATTCAGGTCCCTATTCATGGTGTATAGGGACCTGAAACAGGATCTAGGTATCCAGAATGGGAGGTTCACAAAGAAGTACAATACCCTGGGCAAGATGATCATTTTGGTGAGCGCTATTCTTGCCATTAGTATAAGCGTCCCTTTTGGGTTACCCTCCCGAATGTCTGTCTTTGTGATAGAGTTTGACCCCAAGGTACTGGAACATCTGTGGTTCCCATGGAATGTCCAGTTCCCGGACCGCCAGTGGGATTTCTACATAGCATCCGCACGCCGGGAAGGTACAGGTCTTCTCCCTGTTTGTGCGGAGGCGTGTCGCCTCACCCAACAGGTGCAGCAGAGAAGCCCTCCCAGGCTATACCTGTCTCTGCATCACGTAGAAATAGGTTTTAGTTCTGTTAATAGACACAGTTTGGTGGACTGCAATCCTGTGCCCAAAGTCCATGAATTGTTGGCAAAACTGGATGCTGCAAATTTCTTTTCTACTATTGATCTTAAGGCAGCCTATCATCAGGTTGAGTTAACACCTGAATCAAGACATATAGCTACATTTATAACACCTGATGGGGCGTTTAGATATTTCAGGATGCATTTTGGACTTGCTTCCGCTGCATCGGTATTTCCAAAATTGATATTTTGTCTTTTTAGGGATATCGATGGAGTGGTCGCATTCCAGGATGATTTTCTGGTGCATTCTAAAACAGAGGAACAACCTTCCACTATACTCGAGTTTTAACCATCTTAGAAGATAAGGGTATGACTAATCGTCTTGATAATTGTAAATATTCTCTCATGAAGTAGAATGCTTAGGTCATACGAGTACAAAGTCTGATATTTATCCTAAGAAAGATTTTTTACAGTCTATTCAAGATGTACAAATTCCTCAATGTAAGGATCAACTTAAATCCTTTTTGGGTTATGCGAGTATTACGCAAGGTTTGTTCAAATGTTTGCGGATGTTGTTTTGCCATTGAGATCTTTGCTCAAGAATGGTTGAATGAACATACCTTAGCATTCAATAGTTTAAAAGAAGCTATCATCAAGTCCAAACCTTTGTTTTCTTTTGCTCACAACGCGACTTATGTGGTCACCGTGGATGCCAGTGCTATTGGCCTTGGAGCTGTCTTGAGTCAAGTTAAGGATGGTGTTGAACGCACCATCGCATTTACATCCAGACCTGTAACACTTGCTGAATCCAGTTATTCCACCATTGAGCGTGAGGCATTGGGGTGTACTTGGTCAGTTGAACATTTCAAAATGTACCTTTGGGAAAAGCCCTTCCACATTAAAACTGATCATAAGCCTTTTATTTCTCTGCTTTCAAAACATGGGATGTGAAAAGCTTCATCCAGGCTAGTGAGATTATTATCCAAATTATATGAATATAATTTCACTGTTATGTATATACCTGGAACACAAAATGTAGGCGCAGACTGTTTGTCTAGATTGTCTGGTGATGTTTTGTCATCTCCTACTTTACAAATCCAAGAGGAATGTGTTGTAGCATCTTTGGAAGATGTTGTACTTTTGATAGGGGAAGCCCTTCCTAAAGAAGAATGGTTGTCAGCCATGTCAGAGGATGACAGGTTTGAAAAACTCAGAGGGTATATTTTGGAAGAATGGCCTGTTGAGAAACAATTGTCTAAAAATGTCAAATATTCTGGAAGGTGAGAGATGACCTCTTGGTTGAAAATGATGTTATTGTTAAAGGGGGTTGTTTTGTTCCACCTCGAGGCATCAGAAATACATTTATTTCTATAGCTCACTTAGGTCACCTGGGCCAGTCTAGTACCATTAAAAATGTCAGAGAATTGTTTTGGTGGCCATATATGGATAATGACATTGTTAAGTTTGTGGAAAATTCTTCTTTATGTCTCAAATCTGACAAAGTTTTGAAAACACATCAGATTGATCCTGTGCAAACTACTTTACCTAATAAACCTTAGACAAAATTGGCTATGGATCTTTTGGTTCCATATGAAGGAAGTGAAGTTGGGAAAACTTATATTTGGTTCTTATTGATTATTTCCTACTACTGCGTCTGTTATTGACTTTTTTAAAAAGAAGTATTCAGGAAAGAAGGTGTTCCAGATTTTATTGTGTCTGACAATGGTACCCTATTTCCTTCTTCTGCCATGTGTGAATATTTTAAGAGTGTAAACATTCATCATATTAAAACAGATTTATATTCTCCAAACTTGAATGGTTTTGTAGAAAGATTTAACAGGACATGGTTGAAGGTATTCAGTTGGCTCTTAAGGCCAGGATTGATGTTAAGAGACATGTTGCTGATTTAGTCTGGTCATATCATTGTACTCCCCAATCTGCCACCAGATTTTCACCTTTTCTTTTGCTTAAAGGTAGAATTCCCAGACAACAATTGAACCCAGGTTGGTTGTTTCCCAACGTAGACGTGTAATCTTAAACAAATCTGCAATGATGTTAAAACTAATGTGGAAATGAAAGGACTTCGAAGTCAGAAGGGTTTAAAAACTAAGAAATCATCATTAGTTGTTGGGGATGAAGTCAAAATCAAACTACCAGGACATGCTCAGAAAGGTTTTTCTACATTTTCTGAAACAAGGAAAATTATCAAACTGGGTAAAACGTCTGTTCTCCTTGACAATGGTACATGGTGGAGTATTTCTAGGTTGGCAAAAATTAATTCTCCAATGCAAAAGTTTGTTAATGTTACTGGTGAGCATGATTTTGCAAGTGAACTGTTACAAGGAAAGTGTTGGGTGACACTCAAAAAGGAACTGCTGCTGAAATTTTGCCTTATGTTGTGGAAAAAAGGAGAAGGAATACTAGGTTACCGCAAAAGTTTGATTTTATTTTGTACTGAAATTTGTTTTTATTTTCTCTTTTCTCCTCTCTTCTGTTTCTTTGTTATAAGGAAGGGGGTGGTAACTAGGTACAATTCAGTACATCTTTATTAGAAGGCTTATTCTATATTGTATAATCAAGCTTTCTTACATTACAGTGTTTTAACTTGTTGCTGTGTACCTTTGTAATTATTGGCCAGTCTTTGTTATATGCATGCATTCCAAGTTCCGGGGTGAGGATTCTTATTCAGTTGTGATCCAGCCTTCGTTGCGTGTGGAAGCTCCAATAAAGTCTTTACTAAAATACACGTACTGCTGCAAGTGTATTTTCTGACTACGATACAGTCCCACACGTCTGCTGGTGTGTCAAAGATATGTGACCGGTCGTCCGCCATGACCTTGAGGCGGGCGGGAAACTGCAGCATATACTGGAGGCTCAGCTCCTGGAGTGTATGTTTCGCTTCCAGAAATGAGGGCCTCTTACGCTGGACCACCAGAGTGTAGTCTGGGAAGATGGAGATCGTGCTATTGCTAACTCGCAGGAGGCCCGATGATCGGGCCGCTTGCAGTAGGGTGTCTCTTTCCCTGTAGTTGAGTAGTCTGGCTACTACAGGGCAAGGTGGAGCTCCCAGCAGCAGAGGTGTCGCCGGCACACAGTGTGCCCTCTCCAGGCTAAAGAGTTGGGAGAAACCCCGGAGGCTACATCAGTGGGAAACCACTTCTTGAGATAGGTCACCATATCATTTCCCTCCACCGCTCGGGGGAGACCCACCACTAATACGTTATTGCGTCTGCTGCGGCCTTCCGCGTCTTCTGTTCTTTGATCAGACAGTGTGATTTTTTTTTTTTTTTTGGGTGAGGGACGCAACCTGTCTCTGTAGCTCATCAGTGATTGGGGGCACAGTATGGAGGGCAGTTTTGTTAGACTTCACTTTGTCCGCAAGTTTGTTATGGTCGTTTCACAAGATGCTCATATCTATCGCCACTCTGTCTATTTTAGCCTCAAGGGTCTCCCTGGTGGCATTAATGGCATCTAGAATGCTGTCCAGCTTGTCGGGGGCAGAATTCCGCACATGGAGCCCCTCATCATCCAATTGTGCCTCCTCCACATAAGGTGGTGTGGCGTGGCGTCTGGGACAGATTGGGTGCGCTCCCCCAGGTCCTTGGTCGATCTGATATGGCCCTTACTTTGGTAGGTCCAAGGCTAGCGGCAGCGGTGCACCGCGGATGAGTGTTCCAGTGGGGGTCTAGGAGACACACATCACTCCAGATCTTAACTGCTTGTGAGTCTGGAAGTATCCAGCGACCGGTGATGTCGTCACAGGTGCAAGGCCCACAGAGTGAGGGAAAGAGGAACCAGCGTATCTTGTCAGGGGCCAGTGTAACGACCGGGTGGCTCCTCCAGTGTCAGTTTATATGGCCATGATTATGGGGTGCAGCCAGTGTGTTGTGCCCAGTTACATTAGTTGCTGGGCCGTGGGTGTGGGTGTGGTATAGTGCTGCAAGGCCAGATGGACTCCCTGTAGTACCCCACCACACGCTGATGCACAAAGTACCCAAAAGGGACCGATAGATACCTGCCGAGGCAGGCGCACCCACCAGCTTGTGGCTCGGTCCCAGCAGATGAGGGGGGATCAATGTACAGAGTCCCTCCCACCGGGCCCGGCAGCTCATGGTGCACGCCAAGTGCCGTAGGCCTTGCTCATGGGGCTCACCGGCTGCCATGTTGCTGTGGGCGGTGTAGCTGAGGTCCCAGGAGCTCATGGGACTGACTGGGTGAACTGGTGGTGCTTCAGTGCCAAACTATTCCGCATCGGGAACCACAGAATGTGCCTATCTTCATGGGTCACTCGGCAGCGCCACCAGCCGCCATCTTGGCCTTGCCGTGAGGGTCCTCTGGCCTCCAGCGCACACACTGCATCCAGGCTCCCCGAAGCTGTAATTCCGTCCCCAGGTCCACACACCCGAGGCTTGAAGATCCGGGACCTGGAAGCATTGGATGGGCGTTGATCACTGCAGAATTTCTGGTGGATCTGTCAAAGGCGGACGGAGCGCTCTGATGTGCGTACATTCCTCTTCTCGAGGTGGCACGCCCCCATTTGGTCTATTGATAATTACTTCACTATTGATCTTCATCTTCAATCAAGACTTACTTATAAGATTGCCAAGGAGGTCTTTTCCTGGTTTGGGTTTTTTCTCCTGTCACCCCCTTAAATGACACTTGACACTTTTTAGGTATATAATTCTGTGCAGTGGGCACTGTTGTTGCTGGGAGGAATTGTCGTGTCTTCGGGTTGGTCAAGAAGGGAACTCTTCAGACCATCCAAGAGTACAGTCCTTAGTACCTTAGAAAGGAAGAATGAAAGCATAGTATTGTGTACTCAAAATACCCATATCAGAAACCGTTGGTGGTTTTCGATTGAAGAGAAACGGTTTCTCTAAAAGTGTTTCCCTTCTAAACTCTTCCGAAGTGCTGATTAGGATCGAGAGTTAGAGGTCTTGGATGCAGTACATTTTTCCTTGCAAAATATACAGTTGAAAAGTTTTGTTGCTTATTTCAGACATGCTCTCTAACAATAACTGAGTTAGGACACTTTTGCCTTCACTGACAAATTATTATCCTCAATTTCCAAGGATTCCATCCACACCACATGCATTCAGTATTGACAGTGCTTAAAAACGGTCAGGCCTGTATCAAAAATGGCCGTTGGATTCTAGTTTGCCATTTTGTCTGGGCACAGTAGTGGCTACTATGGGGCCGATTCCGATTCGGGCCGGAAAAAGCACCGACCGACTCGGATCCGGTAAAAATACCGACCGACACGTACCAGTGGCGCCCGACACGCCAAGTACGATGCAAGCCGCGATAAATCCGACCGACACGTCAGGAAACCAAGCCGACCGACCGAGCCGCTCGGAAAATAGCAATCCGGCCGGAAAAACACGCGAATCCAACCGACCGACACGCACCCGGAACAAATCCGACCGAATCGTACCCGCCAACTCCAACCCGCAAAGTACGATGCAAGGCGCGAAAAACACGACCGAGTCGGACGGAGGACAAGCCGTACGACCAACACGCATACAAAACCGAGCCGAAGCAACACAATACACCGCGACCGACGCGTACGCAGCATACAAAACTGCACAAACACAGCGTGAACGAAACGGAAAACACCGTACGAGACCAATGCACGGTCCGACTCGGTCACAAGAACGTTTCCAACATACACAAACAGCACAAAGGAAAAATCAACCAAAAAAAGGCCAAACAAGCAATTACCAAGCCAATAAATACTGGGGGGGTGGGGACAGAGAACAAAGACACACCCACAACTCCACCTATATAAAGGACACAAATCACTACCATGAGCCTTTGCAAATGCCATTCCACTACCAGCACCCAAGAGAAAGCAACCACACACCCACAGCTCATCCCTCACACAAGCCACACACCAGCAGCACACCAACAAATACCTACCTCACATACACCCAGCACAACACACACCCACACACCCTCACCTGCACACCAACACACACATCACCCACCATCACCAACCATCACCATGCCCCCCAAGAAGAATCCCAAGTTCCTAGATAGTGAATTGGAAGTCATGGTAGACGAGATCCTCAGGGTGGAGCCACAGCTGTTTGGCACTCTGGTCCAACAGACCCCCATGTCGCAGAAAACCAAGATGTGGGAGAGGATCATCAACAGGGTGAACGCCCAATCACCATGTCGGCGCACAAAGACGGACATCCAGAACAGGTGGTATGACGTGCGCAGGAGGGTACGGGACCTGCTGAAGATAGACTACATCAACAGCCAACACACCGGCAGTGGCCCTCCTGCCAAGCCAATATACCTCAGGCCCTGGGAGGAGAAGGTGCGGGCCATCCTTCCGCCAGTGAGCGTATATGGACTAGAGAACATCCCAGAGCCTGGTGAGTACACAACAAATGTACACAATAAACTGCCACAAAACACACACATCACTGTCAAGGGAGAGTCAAACCATGCACTCATAGCAATTACACAGCAACTAGAACAGAATCATCCCAAAATGTGTATGTCAGTCAGATAAACACAACACATGCCATCAAAAAAGTAACATCCAACTGTGCCAACACATGTACAAACACAACCACAACTACAGCTAGGCAGTGGCACAAATAGAACTAACACACACATCCACACATGTAGCCACCACAACAACACCAACACACAGTGAAGACCACTCAAAGGAAGGAATTCTGTGTATGCTGGCCAAGTCAGTGTAGCCAATAGCATCATGGGAGTCGCAGTCACACATATTGCCCCCCCCCAACTGTCCCATCAACACCACCATGAACCATGCGCACATCACAGGGAGTGGAGAAGGACTCACAAGATGGCTGACACTGGCTACTGCTGTGGGGAGCACAAGGCCCTGCTGCCAACTGTGCACCAACAAACAGCAGGACACCACTGACTGACATCCTGAGAGACAACTTACACTCCCTGCAATGCAAGCACGTTCCATGGTGGGATATCTGGCTGGCTGGGTGGGAAGGGGGACTTGCAGCACTGACCATAGTCACCAGCACCTCCCCTCACCCCCCCCCCCCCCCAACACAAACTCCACAGTACCCACCAGGTAGAATGCAATGCCCTCCAGCCTAACACAAGATCCCACAAAGCACCACCACCCTGGGTTATGTTGTGTGAAGCACAGGGACACTCTTGGGACTCTTAGCCAAACAACTGCCAGGACAACACTCCCAGCCATCCTGTCAGCACAGCCAGCCCACCCCACAGGGAAGCAGAGTCAAAAGGAAGGAAGCATGGGCATGCTGTGAAGGGGGGTGGAGGCAATAGCATGATGGGAGTCGTAGTCACAGACATTGCTCAGCCTCACAACTGTCCCATCAACACCACCCTGAACCATGCTCACATCACAGGGAGTGGAGAAAGACTCACAAGATGGCTGACACTGGCTACTGCTGTGGGGAGCACAAGGCCCTGCTGCCAACTGTGCACCAACAAACAGCAGGACACCACTGACTGACATCCTGAGAGACAACTTACACTCCCTGCAATGCAAGCACGTTCCATGGTGGGATAACTGACTGGGTGGGTGGGTGGGAAGGAGGTCTGGCTGTCAACCAAACACAATCAATGCAGACCATGTTCACACCCCAGAGAATACATAGAAATGCCCAAATAATGCAGGACAATGTGCCACACCAATATCAACCCCTGACTGTGACGACTTAGGACAATACAATGTACAGGCCCGCACCCCGAGGCACAGTCACAACTGTCAGGTGTGTCAACCACTGATGCCTGCAGAAACATGACATACATTGTTTGTGTCTCCCAAAAACAGGTGATGATAGGGACACAGCAGCAGACGCTGAGGAGTCCCAGTCCCAGGCTCAAGAGGATGCCGAGCTCACTGGCGTCGTACAGCCTCTGTCCTCCTCGGACGATGAAGAACAACCTGGCACATCCGGTGCAAGTCAACATGCTGCACCAGCAGGACCACCAGCTGCAGCACCAGCAGGTCCACCAGCTGCACCCCTGCACCCACCCCTCCAACGACTGTCACCACGAATACCATCCCTGCCGACATGGACAGAATAAGGAACAACACCAGCGCAGTGACCCTGGACCAACCTGGGGCCATGGACACCACCACCACCACCAACCCCCAAGGTGGACCAGGGTTATCTGTGCGTGCAACTGCACACACTGCACATGTCAGCAGGGGTGGTGGGAGGGGTGGGAGACAGAGGTCGCTGCTAGCAGACGTTGCTGGTGTGCATGAAGACCCACAACTGGTACGCATAGCTGATGCGTACCAGTCCAGCACCGGAGAGCTCAGCCAGGTAGTGGGGCTCCTCAGAGACATCAAACAGCAGCAGGCTGCCCATCATGCCCGCTTGGACTCCCACATGTCCCACGTGGAGTCACACATGTCACGTGTGGACTCCCACATGTCACGTGTGGACTCCCACATGACCCGCGTGGAGTCCAAGTGGGATGTACTACATGAGATGACGGCGGTGCACAGGGACATTTTACAATGCCTCCGCCAGATGAACAGCAACCAGTCCACACCTCCCTGTGTGCCAACAACATCTGGTACCGAACAAACTGCAACTGCCACAGGGAGGGAGGAGGACTCTGGCGGAGAGTCCCCTGCACCGCAGCAGCCTGCACTAGAGGGCCCCCCCCAAGAAGAGGGGTCGTCCGAGGAGGGGAAAGTGAGAGGCTGATGGCCAAGCGCAACTCCCAGGAAGCCTGAACCTGTTCTGGATTTTCGCCTTTGTGCACAGACTGTTCACCCTGTTGATGGCAACACTACTCCCACACATTGCATGGGGAGTACAAGTTGGAACAATGTGTCAGACAACTGTGGCCCCGATACTGGGGATCCTGTCTACCTGGACTTTCTATTCATCTAGGAACTTGGGATTGCAAGATTCATGTACAGCACAATCCATCCTATGCACTATTATCACAATAAACACACTAATACACCATACTTGCCTCTGTCGTGATTCCAACGTGGGTGCTGTTATGGGGATGATGAACTGCAAAATTACACAGTGTATGCGAACTGCAACAGCAAGGACAACACAGGCATGTGAGTACAGGCAACGTGACACATATGAGGGAGACACACCACCAGGGCTACACAACACATACACACCTAGGCCATCTGACTCATTGCCTACACTGATGTTGCCAGGGAAGACGGTGCAATGCACAGACACCACACCCATTCCCAGTTGTAGTCAAGTAGCCCACAGGTGCAGTAAGCAAATGGCAGTCAAATGTGTGACCACAGACAACGCACATCACTAAGTGAAGCACAGGTTTATTACACAGTAGCAACATGCCGTAACCACTACAGATGCAAGGTAACCCCACCTGGTAGCGGGCACACAGTCAACAACTGTAGACAGAAGGAAGTCCATGGGTGTGGCGCACATCACCTGTAGGGACACAACAGCTACCAGCCTGGATGTGCAATCACGTCGTCGGTGGACACAGTTGACCAAACGAATCTGAAAGTACCCTGTGAAGGACAGAAATGACACACAGTCAAAAGCAATGCAGTACAGGACAGAACAGCAAAACTCATGCACAATACATGTTACAAGATACCCACCCAGAACCAAGTTAGCATGTCAACACTGTTGGGGAGTACAGCCCACCTGTCACCACACATCGCAACACACATCCTGTCAAGTAGCCCATGGACACACTCCAACAGCACCAGAGCACCACCCACACATCATGCCAACTCACATCATTCACATGACACCTCAGGATACTCACATTCAGCTAAAGAAGTTGGTGATGAGCTGTGTGCGGACATCACCATCACCATCATCATCATCATCGTCACTGGCATCGTGGTCCAGGCCAGGATCCTCCACAGGTGGCGGATGTTGGTCATCGTCATCCTGGATGAGAGGCAACTCCTTCCGCACTGCCAGGTTGTGGAGCATGCAGCAGACGATGATAATCTTGCACACTTTCGCAGGGGCATATGGGAGGGACCCTCCGGTCTTGTCCAGGCAGCGGAAGCGGCTTTTCAGGAGACCAAAGGTCCGCTCAATCACTCTCCTGGTCCGACCATGTGCCTCATTGTAGCGCATCTGGGCAGGTGTCACAGGGTTCCTGAGGGGTGTCAGCAACCACGGCATGTTGGGGTATCCCGAGTCACCTACGGACAGACAAGTGCACATCAGCTGACTTGGAAAAGTGGGCGGAATACTACAGATCAGATCACACACAATGGCACAAAGTCAGTACACACCGACAAGCCAGGCACGCTGGTTCTGCATCTGTGCCATCAACCTGGGGATGCGACTACTCCTCATCACAAAGGCATCGTGTGCTGAACCAGGGAAACGGGCACACACGTGTGTGATGGTCATGTCTGCAAGACACACCACCAGTGCATTGACCGAGTGGTAGTGCTTGCGGTTCCTGTAGGCCTGCTCCTGGGCCTGTGGTGGTACCAAAGCCACATGTGTCCCATCAATGGAGCCAATGACATGCGGCATCCTCCCCAGGGCATAAAAGTCACTCTTCACGTCAGTGAGTCGTCGCAGTCTAGGGAAATAGATGTACCGGTTCAGGAAGAGCAACATTGCCGCCAAGAAATCGCGGAGCACACGGCTGAACATGGTCTGTGACATCCCACCAGCAGACGCCACAGTATGTTGGAAGGTACCGGTGGCAAAGAAGTGTAGGGCTGCCATCACCTTCACCTTGGGGGTCAGCGCTGTAGGATACGGCCGGCCAGGCTGCAAATGTGGGGACAACTGCACTGCAAAATCCTCAATCAGCTGCCTGGTGAAGCGGTACCGTCGGATGCTGTCCCGTTCCACCATCGTTGCCAGGTCTGGGAATGGCCGATGGACAGCAGGAGCCCTGCAGTGCAGAGGAGAAGTAAGCAAGATCGTCAGTCACCCCACATATGCGGCATTGAACACACTCAAGATCCCAACATACATCATCATGAGGCACAACTACATGAAGTGTGCAGTACCGGAACGACATGTATGGTACATACATGGCCAACATCTGTCAACACGGTCCTACAGGTGGCATCAATTTGGCCCAGGTTGGCCCATTGGATATCATGATGCTGTGTCACAGTCACCCCCCAGTGACATGTGAGGACAGATGTGCCCCAGGCACCACAGCTCAACGACAGGCACATTCCCAGGGACCCTGTAATGCCACATGGACACTGGCATCACCTGGAGTATCATGTGTACACCACAACAAAACAAACATGACCCCCACAGGTAGTGGCCACACTTGCCATGGCAGGAGAGCCATGGACGTCTGTGACACACACGCACAACATCAGAGTCCATGCACACACAACGTGGATGTGGAGACTGTCTCCCATTGTGCACATGAAATCAGAGACATTGTAAACACTACATGCACAAAGACTGTGGAGGGCCATCACTATTGTGCCACTGGGACACCCTGGCTCAAACATACCGTCCCACATGGGACTCACGGGGTATGTGACATGACATACACAAACACCACTGTGAAATGTGACCATGGCACATGCACAGATATGAACAGTTGCACATCACAGTGGTCACGTACACGTAACACCCAGGATCCTGTCCCCATGAACACGTGCACAGCCTGGGGGTGGCTGCCCACAGGTGACACCCACAGGACAACATGTACACCAACATACACACAATAGGAAATGCAGCCTTACATGCCTTCATGATAAGGTGTGGACAGGCTGTCGTGATGTAGGTGTGCCCCTCACTCCCTGGGAGCTATCTGTGGCTGGCATATGTCCATCTGAGACAGGCATGCTGACATATGCCAGTCACATGTACAGTGATGCGTTGAACAGCAATGGACCGATCGGTGCCTCCGGCCGGCCCATTGCATTCAATGTGTGCGGTACGCGTGGTACCCCTGTGCGCGTTGTACTGCAATGGACCGATCGGTGCCTCCGGCCGGCCCATTGCTTTCAATGTGTGCGGGTACGCGTTGTACCCCTGTGCGCGTTGAACAGCAATGGACCGATCGGTGCCTCCGGCCGGCCCATTGCATTCAATGTGTGCGGTGCACGCGTTGTACCCCTGTGCGCGTTGTACTGCAATGGACCGATCGGTGCCTCCGGCCGGCCCATTGCTTTCAATGTGTGCGGGTACGCGTGGTACCCCTGTGCGCGTTGTACTGCAATGGACCGATCGGTGCCTCCGGCCGGCCCATTGCATTCAATGTGTGCGGTGCACGCGTTGTAACCCTGTGCGCGTTGTACTGCAATGGACCGATCGGTGCCTCCGGCCGGCCCATTGCTTTCAATGTGTGCGGTACGCGTTGTACCCCTGTGCGCGTTGTACTGCAATGGACCGATCGGTGCCTCCGGCCGGCCCATTGCTTTCAATGTGTGCGGGTACGCGTTGTACCCCTGTGCGCGTTGTACTGCAATGGACCGATCGGTGCCTCCGGCCGGCCCATTGCTTTCAATGTGTGCGGGTACGCGTGGTACCCCTGTGCGCGTTGTACTGCAATGGACCGATCGGTGCCTCCGGCCGGCCCATTGCATTCAATGTGTGCGGGTACGCGTTGTACCCCTGTGCGCGTTGTACTGCAATGGACCGATCGGTGCCTCCGGCCGGCCCATTGCTTTCAATGTGTGCGGTGCACGCGTTGTACCCCTGTGCGCGTTGTACTGCAATGGACCGATCGGTGCCTCCGGCCGGCCCATTGCATTCAATGTGCGCGAGTACGCGTTGTACCCCTGTGCGCGTTGAACAGCAATGGACCGATCGGTGCCTCCGGCCGGCCCATTGCATTCAATGTGTGCGGGTACGCGTTGTACCCCTGTGCGCGTTGAACAGCAATGGACCGATCGGTGCCTCCGGCCGGCCCATTGCATTCAAGGTGTGCGGGTACGCGTTGTACCCCTGTGCGCGTTGAACAGCAATGGACCGATCGGTGCCTCCGGCCGGCCCATTGCTTTCAATGTGTGCGGGTACGCGTTGTACCCCTGTGCGCGTTGTACTGCAATGGACCGATCGGTGCCTCCGGCCGGCCCATTGCATTCAATGTGTGCGGGTACGCGTTGTACCCCTGTGCGCGTTGTACTGCAATGGACCGATCGGTGCCTCCGGCCGGCCCATTGCATTCAATGTGTGCGGGTACGCGTTGTACCCCTGTGCGCGTTGTACTGCAATGGACCGATCGGTGCCTCCGGCCGGCCCATTGCTTTCAATGTGTGCGGGTACGCGTTGTACCCCTGTGCGCGTTGTACTGCAATGGACCGATCGGTGCCTCCGGCCGGCCCATTGCTTTCAATGTGTGCGGGTACGCGTTGTACCCCTGTGCGCGTTGTACCTCAATGGACCGATCGGTGCGCACCCATTGACAATGGGCTTGCCTGGCAACGGACGCGTTTTCGAATATTCGAACGAGTCGGTTGCTGGAAAATCAGTTGGTCACCCACAACAATGTTGCAAAATCATGTATGTCATGAAGTTGAAATTTTGAAGGATGCTGTGGGCGTGTTTTGGTGCTGCTATTCCATGGATTGGCCAGATTCAGAAGATGCAAACGACTTGGACCTATCACTTTGGACACAAGGGACAGTATCTGCCTCTCCAGCACATATATATTGCTGCATGTTCCCCTGAGAGCCCACTTGCCTGCACTACATGCTCCAGGACGACATCTGCCACTGCACTGCTGCTGTCTCTGCCCCTCTGGACCCTGCAATGGCACGTACTGTGGAGAGAGCCCCAGCCTTCAGCCTTGAAGAGAACCAGGCCCTGCTGGACAGCCTACTTCCACAGTACAGCAAGCTGTATGGGACACCAGGGGAGCAGGTGAGTGTTCTGTGCACTGCCTTTCTGAATGTGCATTTTGTCTGACTAGCAAGGCTGAGAGTCAGCACACCACTGGCTAGCAGGCTCACTGAGTAGTTGTCACCCCCATAGTGTGTAGTGACTTGCACTGGACAGGTATGGTGCAGTGACAGTGCTTCTGAACAGGGTTTTACTCCCCATGCTATGATACCATGTAGTGACTTCTGGAAAACTGTCCATGGGCAGCCGTGCACTGCCTGGGTACACCATGTGCCCCTGTGATTGCGACATGTATATGCAACTGTGTCATGCACGGATATGTTGCATGTGTAGTAATGTCCTTATCACTTTGTCATCCTGACAGGCTTCTGCCCATCGGAAGCATGAGATCTGGAAGGACATCGTCCGGGCTGTCCGGTCCGTGGGGGTCTACAAGCGCCGGATCCGCAACTGCCAAAAGAGGTGGCAGGACCTTCGGGGCTGGACCCGGAGGATTGCACGGGTCCAGCTGAAGCTGTCGCCTCCTCGCAGGAGGGGCGGAACACGGACCCTGACCCCCCACATGCTCAGGATCCTGGCGGTGGTCTTTCCAGACCTGGATGGGCAGCTGAAGGCCAGAGAGCAGCAAGGAGGGGGTGAGTCAAAGACTGCACTGTGTACTCTGTCTAACATGTTATGTGCCCTCCTCGGGCCAGGTTGAACTGCCACAGTACAGCAGTCATGTTGTCCAGGAGCCATGTCCCTCTATTGTGCACTGGCCACTCCTCATCTGATACCCAGGTGTGGCCCTTACATGCAGGGAATTCTGTCACTTAGGACTGTGTCCTTGCAGTTTGCTTGACTCAAGGTGGGAGACAGCATCTGTTTCCCTGACTCTGTGGTGGGCATCATGGGTGGGTCCATTGCTTACACAATGCCTGTATTCTGACATGTATTCAGCGTGTTACTTTGATCTGTGGTCCAATTGCTGAGCTGATCCACCACATGTGGCTGGGGTACCTGGCACACACCCATGCTGCGGGTGGGAACTATGTTTGGGCCCCAGGAGTATGTATATGACGTGTGTCACACATACTTAGCCAGCTGCCTACAGTCCAGGGCTCATCCCTCATTCATGTGGGGCTGGACAGTCATGCCTACTCCAGGCCATACAATACACTCTGTACTCCCACTCCCGTGTATCAGAGGACACATTGTGCACAGTGATTTGCCCCTCAGGTGTCTGCCTCTGTGTCAGTGTGCTGTGGATTAGTCGCCAGGACTGCTGTGGAGTTTCTTGGTAGGGGCTCAGCATGCCACTGGAGATGTGACCATAGGAGACGATACTTGTGTGACACATAGGTGTCTGATCAGCTGCCCATGCAGACTGGGGCATGTAAATGTGAAGTTCAGGCAGCTGTTCCCCATGCACAGCAGAGTGTGAGGGGCTCAGGTTCAGAGGGTAGTGTCACAGGTCTCCCATATGTCCAATAGGTATGACCTGGACAGATGAGGGTTAAGAGGATGTGTTGTGGGGGGATGTACATGTGCACTTGTGCAGCTCCAGGACTTGCATTCCCCATGACCTACTATTGTGACACAGTGCAGAGTGTTGTTGTCTGGCTGCAAAGTCATACATCACTGAGACAGTGATGTATGACTTTGCAGTCATGCCTCCGCCATGGCATGTGTCTACTGATTGGTGATCCTGCAGGGAGTGACATGTGCTACATGCACACCATAGTGGCGCTGGCTATCAGGACATGGGTGCATCATGGTGTCTGTCGCTGGTATGCATCACATGCATTTCCTATTTGACTCTGGGCATCCCTTACATCCGTAAACCTGTACTGACTCAGTGGCAAGAGCTGTGATGTGTCCACACCGTGTCCTCTGCACTGTCCAACTACTGTGTACTTGGTGCATGTGTCAACACTGGGGTGTTGCAATCCAACAGACACCAGACAGATGGGTGCAAGGCCATGTGGGATGTGAGTGCCATGCTTGGCATCAGACTGACAATTGACTTCTCCTGTTCAATTAGTGCACTTTTAGCAATGTACAACTAATGATGCCAGGGCTTGCTCTGTGATGTGCTGTGCTCACAGTGGTGTGTGCGTTATGTGCAGGTGACTGATGTCTGTCTGTTTCCCCATTGTTTGCAGATACATCCACGGCCACGGAAGGGGACAGCTCCACGGACCAGGAGGAGCCGGAGAGCCAGACTGGGTCAGCAGCCGAGGAGTGGTCGGAGGGACCCAGTGGCACGGAGGGCGAGGGGAGCCACACCGAGGAGTCCTCAGCAGCATCCACCTCAGCTGAGGACCAGAGCAACTCGGAGGATGACTCCCTTGTGGAGGCGGGTGTCAGCAGCCACCACACCCCAGCTAGTGTTGCTGTCCCCGCCACCACCAGCACCACCACCGCCCTCCCATCGGCTCCCATTCCCCAGGTCCGTGGAGGCTCCCATGTCCGGGAGCGTGTCTCCTTTGGGCCAGGCACCGCACCCCCTGCCCCTGTGTCCCCTGCTGCCCTGAGTGAGGAGTCTGTGTACCTCCTTCGCCAGCTCCATGTAGGGCAGACAGCCATGCTGAGTGTCCTCCATGCACACACCGCGCTGTTGACTCAGCTGGTGTCGTTCATGGAGGGCATCTCATCGGGCATGTCTGACCTACAGAGGGGGCAATAGGTCCATGGACTCCTCCCTGACGGCAGCAGTGTCCCTCCTCAAACGGTCCCTCACCCCTCCTGCCTCTGCTCCATCCACACTCCCCAGCACCTTACCCATCCCAGGCACACACACACTGGCACACACCAGCACACACACATCCAGCACACTGACACACACGCCAATGACAAAACGCACACGCACGCACATTCAGGGGACTGAAGCCAGACTCACAGGGGATGGGGCCCTGGAACACACACACGCATCCACATGCACTGCGCAGTCCTCAGTTCCCTCTCCCTCCAAAGCACCCTCCCTTGCCTCACCTGCAACCCCAAAGTCACAGCAGCTCTTCCTCTGTGACCTCGGCCTCTTCCCCACCGATGAAGCTGCTCCAGCATCCCGGGGGAAGAGGAAGCCCACCCACACGGAGCAGAGTGCCCCTCGCCCCCGGACACCCTCCCCCAGGCGCAGACGGACTGAGGCCCCCACCCGCAAGTCCCCCGGAGTGCTAAGAGCAAGACCCCGCCACCGCCCTGCAGCTCAGGCACAAGGTCTCCGTCCTCCATCCCTCAGGCCCCCACTGCACAGGTGCCCCCACCACACCCTGCCCCAGGTTCCCCCACCCACAGATATACCATCCCCAAGATGCTCCGGCCTTCTCCCCTGCCACTTGCTCTCCCAGCACCACACCCCCGCTGCGCTTGTCTGTGCCACTGATGTGGTGAGGGTGTCCCCCCCCTCTGTCCAACCCACCTTGCCTGTTCCCCATTCTCCTCCCTGGAGGTAGGCACTGCAGTGGAGTCCACTACCGCCCTGTCTGACTTGGGCACTGCAGTGGCGGACCTGTCCACCCCATCTGCAGGGTCCACTGCAGTTGTGCCGGCACCCACGACATCTGTGTCATGCCCCCCAGTTGTGCCGGCACACACCATGTCAGACACCTCCACTGCAGTTGTCAGTGGCTCTCCAGCACCCACCACCCCTTCCCTGACTCCCCCTGGTGAGCCCTGATCCTGTCCCTGCGGTGCCTGGCCTGCCCCCCGGTTGCCCCTCCTAGTGGATTGTCCCTGGTATTGTGCAGGCATGCGTAGGGTGACATCTGCCAGTGTCACCCTGTTTGAACTTTGACAATGGACTGGCCATTGGCCTTTGCTCTTTTTTCAGGACTTCGTTTGGCCTCAACACATATGCTGAATAAAGCAACTTTCTTTTCTCTAGTGCTCATGCTTCAGATGTACATGTTGTTGGTGCAGCTAACCATGCCCTTGCTGCAGTGATGGTGATATCTGGTCTCATGATTATGAAGTGTTACTGTGCAGGAACCCATGTGGTCCAGGGGAATGTGTCCTATCATGTGGTGTATCCATGTCATCAATAGCAGCATCTGAGGGTGTCATGTGTTCAGTATTTGGCAATGGGTTTCCTACTTACATTGGCAATTTCATATCTGTGGCTTCCACCCCTGCACATCTGTTGTGCCTGCCATCGTTGCATTTGTCTACTTCCCTGACCGTGTTGCCATCTCCAGTGGACATGCAGGTTTGGGCATCAATGGGGAGGGACTCATCCGTGTAGTCAGTGCAACATTGCTATACAAGTGTGTTGGATCTGTGCTGATGATTCCGTTGGCACATCCATGACCAGGCTGATGTGATGGGAGCCCTCATTTGGTGCTAATTGTTGATTGTGTGACCAAGTGCTCAGCTGACATGATGGGGCCCTACTGAGGCAACATATGGCACAGCTTTTCTCACACAGGAGTGGAGTCCCCTCATGGCAGTGTGTACACGTGTGACATTGCCTGCGCCCAAGGTGTGTGTTGTATGTGCATGTCTGTGTGTTCACTTCCATTCATCTGCGCATGCTGTGATCCCTAGTGTTGTACCTGTTTGTGATGCTTGCTGACTTGAGCTATGTTCCCCAAAGTCTTCTCCCTGTGTTCTCTGTGATGTGGGTGCATGGCACATTACTGGTCATCAGGGTGTCACCCATAGGTGTGTTTGCTGTCAGGGCAGAGTTTGTGTGCTGACGCAGATGGGTCACAGTCAGGTTTCCCTTTGGCACTTGTTGTTTGCCCCTGTCATGTGATTTCCAGTTTGTGTTATCTTTCAGTGATTGTGACACGTTGTGTGTGTGACTGCTGGCACTCCTTAGGGTCCGGGCTGCAATGTTGGTTGTTGTCTATGTGTGTTCTTTGTGGGTGACCTTGGCTTCTTCATTGGTGTGTGACTGTGGCTGGGATCCCATTGGTCGGTGTGGTATTGCCGTCATGTCCATGTACAGCGTAGTGTGCAGTGTGTCAGACATTCAGGAGTCTTGTTGAGTGTCCATGTGTGATGTGTTTCTACACCTTGGTTCCCACCCACCACCCTGGAATAGTAATGGGTGCATGTGCAATGTCACCAGTGCATGTGTACTTCACTGCTGCACATTGTTGGAGGTCGAGGGGTGTGGTCTTGAGTGTGTGCAGATGAGAGTTGTTGCCCGGCTAGTCCCCTGCCTCCATGTTGGCCTTGGCTTACTGGCCATGCTGATTGATTTGTGCTTGTGTAGGTGTGATGGTAGTTAGTTGCTCAGGACACCTGACTGTGGTTCACAGTGTGAACGACATTTAGCTTTGTCATCACAGTGGTATTTTTCTTCAGCCCAGGGTCACCACATTGTGGGGGCCCTGGGGGTGGTGCTGTGGTGTGTCTGTGACTTGCTGTGTCAGTTGTTGTTCCTACGTGCCTGTGTGACATGTGTGTTTTGTGCTCCCTCTCACCTGTCAATGCCTGCTTGCCCACATAGGGGATTTGGATCCATGAGTTACCTTAGTGTGGCAGTGTATGCACATCTGTATGATTGGTATTCAGCTCTCCTCATGTGTTGTGTTGTTGCCTGGGGACACTGGCACCCCCACCCCTCACCTGCTGTGTATGATGACAGTGTTGGTCTGCCTGTTTGTGTTTGTGCATCTGCACCACTGCATTGGCATATCTTGGGTGTGCCATTGGCTGTATGTTGTTTGGTGTGTTTCCCCTGCTGTCCCTGGGACTCCTAGGTCATCGGTCAGCACAGTGATCATGGTTTGTGTGTCCCATTGCTGCCATGGTATGGTATCTGTTCACCTCACATCTGCTGTCTCCACAGGGTATCTGCATTTGTGTGCCCATTGGTGCAAATATGTGGGTCTGCATTCTGATGGTCACTTCTGTCATTGTGTCATTGATGACTGTTGACGGTCTCAGCCCCCATGGGTGTTGTTTGTCTGCACATGGCCAAAGGAATGTTTCATTTGCACTGCAGTATTTGGCTCCCCCAATTTATGTTGCAATGGGACACATACACTACTTTGCCACAGATGAGTTTTTGGTTCTGTGACCAGGAATGATCCATGCAGTTTGGCAGTTGCAGCTCTTTCTTTGTCA